>VWPW01030918.1:39763-68124 GCA_013389825.1 Crypturellus undulatus
TTAAAAAAAAGGGGAAAAAAAAAAAAAAAAAAAAAAAAAAAAAAAAAAAAGGCAGGGTAGTTTCAGATTAAATAAAATAGTGAAAAATCTGAATTACCATTAAAAATGCAGGATGTTTCAAAATAAACTTTTTTTTTTCTCTAATTCAGAATGTCAAATTGGAAAGCTTCCAAAGCCCTCCCAAGTAGCAACAGAAACTGCTCCACTGGGAAGACATTCTCCATGGCAGCTAACTAGTCTTCTGGCAAAAACATTACATGTTCAACAAGGCATCCTCCTACAGAGGCACTTTGCCAAGGCATCGCAGAGGAATAGATAGGAATGGTTACCACTGTGGGCAACCTCTTGCTGAGTGCTTTACAGCTTGGGGAAGTCCTGCTCATGAGTAGGAGTGCAGAGGCCAGAACAGACCCCGCAGGTGGCAAGTTCAGCAGATAGCAGCTCCACAGAGCTGGTGCTGATGTCCACACGCCTGAGCCCTCCTCATCCCTACAGCACCTCTCTCAGGAGCTGATCTCCCTGGCTGCTCTTTCTGCCTACCCTAACTCACAAGCAGGATGACCCACCAACGCAAAGCACGGCCCACACTGAGCCAGCAACTGAGCAGGGAAGCAGGTGTGGGGGAGGAGGGTGGTGAGTGCTGGTGTGAGGTGGGGACAAGGCAGACGGTGCTGGGAGATCCTGCAAGAACCAGCTGCCCAAGGAGAGCTCATCCTGCACCGCTGCCCAGAAGTATCCGTTGCATCCTTCCCATGGCACCTGAGACCAACATGGAGGAAAGGAAGGGAGAAGAGGGAGGAAGGACCTTGCCTCCTCCCTCAGCGAGGAAGGAGGCCAAACATCGCTTCTAGAGCCTGCATGACCAGATCAGGTGGCAGCTGAGGTAACTCGGAGAGCAACTCAGGCTAAGGCGAAGTGAGATCTGATCAAAAGCTTTAGCAGCAACCCCTGCCACACAGAGCTCATCAAAGGAGTACTAGATTATTCAAAACTGCTAAAACTGTTATGGCATTTCACTCAATAGCATGTTGCTTTGTAAAGCCTTAGAAGCAGAAAGAACTGATTTCAGCAATAACTGACAAGCTTCCCTCTAATAGCAAGAGTTCATCTGCAGAGGAACGGGAGGAATCGTCTAAGATTTGTCTAACATCCTCTCCCTTCGTGTTGAACTGAGGCCTGCAAGAAAGGAGGGGAAAGATGAAATACTTTAATCCATCATCAATCCTTTGCAGAGGGGCAATCAAATTACAGATTTTTTTTTGAGAACAGACAGCTAACCTTGGAAATATTCTTTTACTCACTCTGCCATGTGATTTCTCCTAATCACAGAGTGCGCAGCTACTCAGAACATGACTTCGGAAAAACAAAGGCCAAAAATCTCTAAGTCACCAAAGTCGTCATTCTTTGGCACATATCAATCAAATCACAGGTTCAAACAAAACATGCACATTACTATTTGTAGGAGGGGAGGTTATGTGATCCAGTACTATAACTGGAACACACCAAGTAGCCAGCCTGGGAATGGCAAAGATCTCAGTAATTCACCAAGCAGCTTGATCTGGTGGAAAGGAATGTCTCTTGTAGTTCTGGAGTTAGAGTTTTACTTAGAGTAACTCTTAACTCTTAGAGTTGAAGAGTTCGTCAGTTTCTTTAGCTTTCCTTTGTCACCGCTACCAATCATACATTTCAAAATAAGTCACTTTGGATCATCCAAATACCTAAAGTAGTTCTTAATTGCATTAACTTTTCAAAGACTACAGTCTTTAAAATAATATATAAATACAACAAAACACTGCTTGGGAAGTGTCACAGACTAAGCAACGGAGACGTTCAGAGTGAAGCGACATGTTATAAAAGGACTCTGAAACTAAAGAAGGCTCATGATAACAGCAAGCTCTTGTCTAGCACCACTTTGAAATTTTAATTTAATCACAATATAAAAAGTGTCAATGCCAAAATACTGATATAAATGAAATTTTGCTTCCCTGGTGTCTGTCCTACTAGCTTGCCATGAGATTGATCCCTCAGGAAAACCTAGCTAAGTACTATCAAAGTAGGCAAGCGTACTGCACTTTCTGGCGATTATGAATAGCATCTTTTCACAAAGCTGTATCCCTAGTTCTCTGTCACCTAGCCAGCCTTGATGATCCTTAAGCAGATAAGCAAACAACAGATCCATCTCCACAGGAAGCAAGATTAAAAGGTTTATTGCTACTATGGCAACAACCAGATTCTGGTGTTCTTAAAATAGTTTTGAAACCTAACAGCAACTGGAAATGCATACTTGCACCCTACAGGATTCATCCTGTATTAGCTATAGTCCTCCAAAAGGAAATCGTATTTTATGATAGGGTCTGCTTTTTAGATGCTGTTTTTTATATGCTTTAATCCTTTGTTAGGAGGGCTAAGAATAGAAAGAAGCTAAGGGCACCATGCTGCCACGTGGCTGTGATTACAGTGTTAGCACAGATTACTGCTGGGAGCTTGCAGCAGACCCCGAGACAGCCCTTACTCTATCACTTCTGCTCTAATGCAGCGTTGGCTTCTTGTCCGCAGATGGTGATGAAGCGCAGGGCACCTGGCGGCGATCAGCCCCCTGGCTGCCTCCTGATGCCAGGTGCCAAACACTCCTGATCTTCTTACAAACCTTGCCCTGGACATGTGCAGCTACTCCCTTGTATCTAACTTTGAATTCATTCCTCACTCAGAAATAAAACTTAAGTACAACTTGGCATACGGTAAGTTATGATGCAACAGCATCGAATGCTAAGTTTATAACCAATAACTAGATGCTAACCGTATGGCCTCTATTTGAATAGGCTATTTGATTAGTAATTTTACTCTGAAGTTGACCTATTAAATCATTGATTTAATAGGTATTGAAATTCTTACACAGGTGTTACATTAGATGAAGATCCAGCTGAGCTCAGAGTCACGCTCCAAGTATGTTCATGGTGACTTGTACTGTAAGAGCAGTAAGAAGTAGTGTTCAATTCTGACTGCAGCACTAACCAGGTCAAAGAGGGTGGTCCTTAGCTAATACTACCACAATCAGAAAATTAATATGAGCACATAAGTCTATTCGCTCTTCTT
Source organism: Crypturellus undulatus (assembly GCA_013389825.1). NCBI lineage: Eukaryota > Metazoa > Chordata > Aves > Tinamiformes > Tinamidae > Crypturellus > Crypturellus undulatus. The sequence continues at coordinate 42,857 of VWPW01030918.1, forward strand.
GCCACAGTTTAGATTAAAACCATATTTCAAAACAAAGAGCAAATCTAATCAAATGACATTTGTACTATCCATTATCCTGTCTCTTGATGCTAAGCTGAGGTCATTTTTTCATCTTCCTATAGCAAATGGAGGTTTAAAAAGACAATGACCAAATTCAGGATGTGAAATTTAGTAAATAAGTGATTATTACCCAGTCAAGAAAAACAGTTAGCTCCAATCAGAGCTGGTTCTGGTTCTTTCCTCTACAGAGTTCAGAAATTCTGGACATTTACAGACCAGATTTTGCATTTAAACATACCTTTAGTTGCAATTTCCAGGTATTTTTTTTAATAGCAATGACTGCTGAGGAGCCAGCAGAATTCACCATGGAATTCACCATGGAACCTGAAGATGTCATACAAGAGACAACTTGTATTGTTGCTCTGCCCACAGATTACATTGAAAGTGGAATGGAATAAGAAATTGGTCATTGAATTAGAATATTAAAATCATACTCTCCCAGTTCAGTAATATGACATCAGGAAGATCAAAGAAGATCAGGAAGATCAAGGCAGAACCTCAAATTAAGTTCTAAATATCATTTTTAGAGATTTTATATCCAAAAATATTTCTATTCTTAAATGATTTAACCATATTAGACCTTAAAACTAGGTCAGAATTAAAAAATAGAAATTCTTGCACTGTCATCAGCTGATATTTTTCCCCTACAAGCTCCATGCACTTAAAGCTTATGGTAACTCTGAACAGATATATATATATTTCTTTCCTTAAACTTAAATTTATTATTAAAATGTTTCCTGACACGATATGACCATCAATAAGAATTTAAAACAGTAACTTCTCAGTTTTGAGTGTTTACTCTGTTTCATGGTGAAAGAACCTACAAAGTTAAGACCTCTGTTGAATACTTTTCCTCAAATCTTGGAGGAAATCTCAAATTTCCTATTTCTATTTGTGGTGGAACAGCTGCATTCTTGACAAATTATTCATGATTATTCGTTCTCTTCTATCACGATAAAACAGAAATTATACATTTATGCAAAGACAAGGCCATCTCCCAAAGAAGCATCTTCAATATGAACATTAGTAATTTAGTTAGCACAATTTACAGTTTGCAGTGCATACTTTTCCAAAATAATAATAATAAAAAATCCTCCCAGGGAAGAGTTCTTTTTCTAGGCTATTGATATGAAACCAGCAGTTAAACAGCGGTACACAGAACTGTTAATGAAGTGTTTTCTTTCTGGGCATTTTAAGATACTTTTACTGCATAAAACTAATTTTCATCATGCAAGACAGTGTTCAATTATAAATTCATATAACTTTTTTTCATACCTTAATTATATCTCATGGGGTTTTGCAATTGGCTTTGACTAACTCTGCAAATAAATGAAAAGTCACTTTTAAAAGAAAGTATTTCATCAGAAACCAGTTTGAAGAAGTTTCTCTTTGAGGAAATAAAGCAGCCACTCAAGTATCTTAAAGCAGGAATCTTACCCAATTAAATGCTGAATATAAATTGCTACACTGTTGAGGCCTTCAATAACTTTAAGTTTAAAAATAGTGGCTTTAAAATAATATAATAAAGGCAAGGTAGGTTAGGATCCATGCAATTTTATTTTAATAATTAGTCAAATACAGGAAAAATTGCAATAATCTATCAAAACTTTATCTTACCAAGAACCGGAAAGGTATTTAAAAAACATTCACATTCAATTCAGATTATGTACAAACCAGTGTTTGTAAAAAAAAAAAAAAAAAAAAAAAAAAACCCAAAAAACAGCAAATGCTTTGAGTGTAAAAGAATACCATTCTAATTCACATTTCAGCTTTCCCAATGACCAAGTTACCACTGAGATAGAGCCGCAGTGCAGACATGTTCCACAGTCTCTATCATTCTTGTTTCAATAGCAACATTGCCAATAGCAATAGCATTTTTTTAGTAATGCATTTGGGCAAGTTTCTTCATACGGTACCATCCAACTAAAATGAACTTCAGAACAGTTATTTCTTCACTGCAGTAATGGCAGAACAGTTGTCACCTGCAGACCCAGAATGCATACTCTGTGTATATCCAAGACATATCCAGCATCTGCTTTGCAAAATCAGGAAATTACCCATTTTTAGTGGAACACAGCCCTTGAATATTTGGCTTAAAGGAGTCAAGATCTACCCAGCCAGAATGTGCTACAGTAAACAAGTACACACCTTCAAGGTACAAGAATTTGAGTGCCACCTTAAGAGCCATGCATAGCTATAACAGCATCATACACATTTGTAAAAAGTAAAAAAACAAACATTCCCAGTTTTTGGGAATGTTGGGGTTATTTTTTCTCTGGATTAAGTAATTTCTCAATGAAAAAAAAAGTGATTGTTTCTAAAGCAAATCCATAGGTCAATGTTTTGGTTTATTCATTTATTTATTTGCAAAAGAGTCGTCAAGGGACAAGACTAATTGTTAATGCAAGCTGAAAGGGGAGAGTAAGCTGTCAAGATGCTCAGTTTCAAAGCAAAGCTATTGAAATAAACAGTTACAAGTTAGTCTGTTTGGGGCACAAGAGAGATGACTCTAGCTACCAGAGCTGCACAACAATTCTTTAAGAACTACAGGCCAATATACTGTTGTAATAACAACACTGTAGACAACTTAACAGAATTCTTTCAGTTATCCCAAGCTAGCCAAGTTGAAATGCTTTAAGAGCTATAATTAGATCAATGTTTTAAGACAACAGAGAGTAAGAAAAAAAGGGCTGCCACCTTCACGCTTACATCATAACAACTCAAATTCAAGCAAAAAAAAAAAAAAAAAAGACAAAAACAAACAAAAAAACAACAACCCACACCCATTTTTAACTGAATCCTCTGGACCCAAGTCCTGTGATAGCCTTTACCTGCAAGAACTCATTTAGAACAACCAAGCATGCCTCAACGTAAGCGAGCAAATCTAGAACATTTGCCTCAGTTTTACATATCCTGTTTTTTGAAGATATAATCAGGACTTGGGATAAGACAGCATACTTTAACATACATTGGGCCAGACTTGAAGCAGCTTTCCCTTTTCTTTATTTCTTCATTTTGAGATTCAAATACTGAAATGTGAACAACAGTTTCTGTGATTTTATAGTCTCCACCGCTGTAAGTCCACACTAACTTGGAAATCAAAACTCCAGGACAGAAGAAACAACTTTGGAGAGTGGAAGACTGGCAATTTAGTGTTCAAAGACTCTGAGCACTTACTCAGGTTGTACATCTAACACTTATTCAAGTATGTGGAAAGGCTTTTCTATATTTCTATGTATTCTAAAGCAACCTTTATGGGAGTCACTGCTTCTACGGTAAATAATTAAACCAAACCCACAAGCAATAATGATGACTGTTGCATTTCAGTAATAACTCAGCTGAGACTTGGCTCAGATACACAAACAGATCCTAGCAGTACCAACTCTTAGCAAACCTGTTCCACACACCAAAGCAACAGTTAGGATGTCCAACAAAATATACATGGTAATTTTCACAGGTATAATGCTCACAAAAAGAACCAGTTACAAGTTAATAGTACAAAAACCAACTCAGAGTCTTGTATAAAAAAGCCTGTTTTAAGTCAGGCAAAATATGCAACAGTGAATGAAGCTTGAAAACACACCGAAGTTTGACCTGAAAAGTCATTGTGTGAGCAACTGAGATATTACTTTATTAATGCTATCCACAATGAATTCGCATACAAATGAGATGAATAAAGTACTTTAGAGGACACAAAACAATATATCTTATTGTATGCAGGTGGAGGTGCTAACATAGAGTTAGCACATCATACCGGACAATACAGAGATGTTTCCAAGGACAAACAAAGAAAAGGTTTTGGTTTTAAAGCGGATTTAAATATCGCACCCTTTATTCCATTACTTGGGCAATTTTTTGAAAGCATCTGTGAGGTCTCAGTCCTACTAATCTGGAGGCACTGAAACAAAGCCCCAGGAAAAGAGCAAAAGGAGTTTGCTTTGAGATTCTGACAGTTGTTCTATCTGGCAAGGACTCCAGTACCCAGATGCAGGTAAAATGGAATGTCTGTCAGGAGTATCCACTTCCTGTGCTTCGTTCAGAAACAAACAAACAAACAGACAGACTTGTACAGACTAAAACAAACTACAACAAAACAAACTTCATCTTACGTAAGTCTCATTTCCAAGCAATTATTCATAAACAAGCTCTTTCAAATAAAGAACAAAATAGAGTTTAACAGTTTTAAGGTCAGAATCTTTTTTCTTCTTGTAGGAAGATGAAGAACCCGTATCTTCTTCTCAGTGATTTTGAGTCATCATTTATTTCTCCAGTCTTCCATTCCTCACTTGAGATGTAATTAAAGAGGGCCACAGATTTTATTCCTTGGTAACAATAATTAATGTCTCACCTAACTTAAGATTTCTCACCAATAAAGTTAACTGCATGAAAAGAAAAAACCCTGCCCAACCTGAGATGTTAGACGGTTGGGTGATCAAGACTTCAGATCAAGACAATAGTCAAGTCAAGAGAACTTTAGAAAGAGCATTCTCACATTTTAAATTGCTGTAGACTAGATCCCTTCAGCTATGTTTTTGACTAGAAGCTTTTGAAAGAGACATTAGAAGTACTACTAATAGCACTTTAGCCTTTACATCTAGCAGGCTAAACTCCAGCAGGAACTGTTGGAGATGTCTGCTTCTTTCTAAGACGATCAATAAAAAGGAACTTAAACTTAATACAATGCAGTCTGTGTTGCTAGTGGCTCTTCTCAAATGCAGCAAATTGTGTGCGAGCAAAATGATTTGCAAGAGCACAAAGAGTAAGTCCTGAAATTGCCTTTTAATGTAGTTCTGTAACCTTTCAGAATCAAAGATCCAAATTAGGACCTCAAGATCCTCTTATGCCAAATGATTCAGTCCAAGTCTAGGTAGCTACATAAACTGGAGCAGCTCTACAGAACGTGCACTCCATACGTGAGAATGCAAGGTATTAAAACTGCAAAAAGACTCTAGTTCCAGTGTGAAAGAAAGCTTTTAAAGTTACTAAACCAAGCACATTTAGGCACGGAGGCTATGCAGTGGTGGAGCACCCGTTCGGAATGACAGATTCTCCCTTCTTTTGATTTGCTACAATGCAAAATCCTTTCTCTCATGATCCAAAGCAGAGTCAGGACTCAGCTGTCAAAAATCACTGCTGAAGGACTTAAATTGGGTTTTGTCTCTTCAAATGGTTTAGAGCCAAGTTCCATTGGATTTGTCAGCTTCCTCTGTTAATGTCAAGGAAGTCTTGAGCACCCTTAATGCTGAGGAAAACAATCAACCTGTGGTGAGGCAGCACGTTGCTGGTGGAAACATTTGCAATTTTCTGAAAGATCTGGTCCTTACCAGAGTCAGGTTTATCAGAGTGCTTCTGACCGCACTCGGTTTAGACCACTCCTCAAGAAGAAACCAGGTTCACACAGGAAAAATAATCATACGGTGCCCAGTGCAGCAGCTGTCTCAAGAAAAATGGGAGGAAGTTGTAATGATTCAGGCTTGGAATCTTGAGTATTAAACTTCAGTTTCATTTGAGGAGTGAGGGAAAAACTTTTTTCCTCCTCCTAGATTTGCTACAAATACAAACATCCGTAGAATACCAGCATCAAGTGTGCTAGATATAAAACTGATGAAATGCTAGCTGGTCCATAAAGGGCTGCACCAAGTTATCTGTGGCAAAGTAAAAAACTAGCCCAAAAGTTATGGAGATTGGAAGAGCTGGTAAGGCCTTCTTAAAGATGGCAAGAAGCAGAAGTGTAAGGCACAGACCCTGAAGGAAGGAAAAAGAAAAAAAAAAAGACAAGGAAAAATTAGGGAACTCTGATGAGCAAAAGATTATACACACATAAGCACTAATGAAATGGCGTGTACAACATTATTCTTCTTCTCTGTCTAGAACTAGCTGTTACTGCAGGTATTAACAACATCCCGTTCAAAAAAACACAAGGTACTTACGTTGAAAAATGCACAGCAATACAGGGAACTTGCCTGCCTCCCTAAACTAAAGCATCAAGTGATACACATAGAGCCAGTAAAAAAAAATCACAGCAGAAGCCCTCAACAGTTTTCAGAGTCAGGCCACCAAATAAACAAATCCCAAAGGAAAAAAAATAGCAGTTATGACCATTATAGCTATTATCATATTATACTCACAATTAATATGGCTACAAAACATGCTAAAGTCGTGTTCCAGTCCCCGCTGGCTGTTGCAGAGGCTTTGCCAACCAATACACTGTAGAAAATGAAGTCTCCTAAACCAAGCTTTACTCCTCCTGCAAAAATGAGTATAAGAAAGTATTAAACATCAGACAGTATACTAATATTATGTATCAGTATAAGACAGATTTAAAGTATCAAAACAACATGCCAAACATATTTTGTACTTTGATAAATAGTTGCACTCTTACATCAATTGACAAGGTAGGTGAGAAAATTACACTACTCAACTCATTCATCCTATAATTGGAAATTTTCTATACTATGTCCTGTTATAGATGCCAACTCACGGTAAGCAAATTCAGAAATTTTTACTGTAACTGTTAGGGATTTTTTCTACCTCTAGTTGTCATGTCACAGTAGGATGTGGAAGTAAAATTTCTTTAAGTTGGCCAAAGGAGAGGAAAAAACAAATGAGTCATGGACTGGCTGCCATTAGTTTATTTGCCAATGTAAAAACCTATATGCATCAAAATACTTTGCTGTCCTCCCAAATTTCCTACAGAATTCTGACCTAAAAAGCACTTTTGTGCCATTAAGTATATTACAGAGCCAAAATCATATTTAGTTGAAGATCCCTGTAAAAGTCATGAATTACCATTATATTTTAACAGTAATTAGCAACAGCTTTGTGAGCAGAATATTCATTTTTTTCTGCATTAATAACAACATCAGGATTTAGTTCCTGAATGTCAGTTGAGCTTCTGGGCTTTTAAGAGACATCAAGTCAGAGAGGTCAAACATTATGTCACCTCATTGCTATTCAGCTAAAAATGGACTCTTTTAAAGACCTCCGAGGAACTTGGAGCATCAAAGCAGAGGTTTATGCCTGCATAGCACACTTATATGCTGTTAGATGTCCTGGTGAGAAAGTTCACAACAGCAACTAAACACTGGTTTATTTAGTTTCAGAATATTGATTTACCTAGCTAACCTTTGTGCTATTAGTAACATGGTGATTTCAGTGAAAAAGTTCTACACCTTGCTGTAACTAAATGTAGTCCTTATCTCTGTTTTAAAAAGACAGAGGAGCAGGAGTAGTTTTTAAGCTAAGAATATCAGTGAATTGAATCTCCACAGTCAAATGCTAAGTTTGAAGGACAGATTTCAGCATGAACCTTACAAATCCATTTTACACAAAACATTTCACTCATCAGTGACTTTTAAAGATACATAAATGCTCAGAGCACCCCCTATTTCTGTATGAAGAATGTTAAGCTGATTATTCACAATATGTAACAATACTTGTGCTGATAATTATACTTGTGCAAGCCAGTAGATGCACAAGTGAATATTCTGAGTATCTGTTCCCAAACAATGCATTCAAGAGGAGGTAATAAGCATTAAAAAACCCTTTAACTACTTAAACAAACCTTGGATGCTACCAAACAAGCAAACTCTGCAAACTTCTAGTAAGTTAATGCTGTCTGACAAGTCTGACTAGATACCTTCTGATCTATCCTTATTATTTGCCATGAAAATAGGGGGAAGTGACCTAATTTAAGACTTTTTGTTTCCTCCTTCTATTGGATACTTTAGAAGGGGGTAAGAAAAGAAACAAGCCAAAAGCTTACACTCAGTGGATGTTAAGAAAATAATCTAGTGGTAACAACAACAATAGTAAAGGTATCATATTTACTAGTCTAGCCAGACAAGAGTCTTAGTTAACCAGCTAACTAATTAAAATAGTCACATCTCTACTAATTTTGCGTATAACATTATTTTTCTAAGCTCTTGAAAAGAAACTGGATTTGCAACTCACTCTGAATTTGGATTTTGGGGAATAAATTTAATAATGTTAATAATGTATATGTTCTTAAAGTAGAAGTCTTTAGAAGAGCACCTGGGAATCAGAGGAAGCAGTTGCACCTGCTGAACACTGCAGCATCACAGGGGAAGAGCAGCCTGTTAAAAAGGCAGACCCTAATTAAGTTAGAGCTTTGTAAATCTAATATCACCTTATGCTCCAATGGGAAATGACGAGTCTGTTAAAGCAGATACCACAGTACTGATACCATGTGCCCTCCAAAGATACTGCACTTGCAGAATGCTGCAGAAAAATAAGCAAACCCATGGCATTCTACATTCATTTCAGCCTCCAAATAGGTTGTAAGCACACTGTTTTGTGCAGAGTGGTTTGCAGTAATTTAATCTTGAGGTGCAAGGTACCCTACATTTGTAGGGTCTAAAAGCCAAAAGAGGCATGGCACTGCCTAATACTATGAACAAAACAGAAGCTAATGCAACTGCATAATGGTCTAAAAGCATCGTGGTGATTTGTGCTATTGAAATTGTGAGCCTGTATGTCCAATGAAAAATTTGGCCATACTCACTATGGCAGCAATACCAAGAGATACCGAAAAGCAGCTCCACCTACTTCTGCAAAGCCTGGAGATATAAATCCTGGGCAAGAAGAGCTCTTGCTCTTCACCTTGCTATTGCTCACCCCACATATTATTTACTAGCTTCACATATACTAGTCTTTCAGGCCGAGTACTCCATACTCACGTTCTTCAGGGTCTTCACTTGTTTGAGAGTTGCTGGGTAGAGCCTGAACAGCAGCACGTGTTTCAGGTGTTGACTCAATGGGTCCTATTCTACTGTCCCTTTGTTGCTGCCATTCCTGACTAAAGCCACCATCATCTGCTTCAGCATCATCATTCTGAGGCTGACTTGCTGGAGCTCAAAGGAAAAAAGCAATTTAAAATCCACTGCAAAAATATGCCTTCTAACAATCTCTCCACATAGAGAATCATACACAAAGACAAAAGGGTATTCTGTATTATTTAGCAACATATAACATTATAACCATTAAGAAGATTCTCACTTATGACTTTAATATTTTAAGACATTCATAGGAATAGTCTTGTACTCTGCAATTACTACATGTAGATGGTGCACTCAAGCTCTAGTGTCCTGCAGTACACTTGCACAACAGAGTGGAAGCTCTGTGGCAGCCCAATTTCAAAAGCACAGTTTAGGGAATTAACTCACATTTGACACTACTTTAGCCCCTCTGGTTAGGAAAGTGTGGGAATCAGCTCAGACCTCCCAGAAAAGCACCATTACTGGGTATTTTTATAATACAAACCAAAGATTAAAATTTGATGGCTTAATTTTCCAATAAAATAGAAAAGTTTACTGGAAGTTATACATTACAGCACCCATTCTACCCATAGGAAAATTCAGAAATTTTGCTCTACCTAGCTATACAAGCAAGCAAACAAACCCTGTATTTCTATCACGAGCTGTATGGCCAAAAGGACTAGAAAAAAATCTGCTTAATGCAAATATGAATGTGAATTAACATTACATTACACTATCCCAATTTGATACCAGATTACGCTCAGGAAATAGTTATTTATTGATAGCCATCTCATCCGCAACATCCTGAATTCTAGTCAGATGAATGCAGGTACTTTAGCTGCATGGCAAGTGAACAACTTTTACATTCTATACATATTCATCATTCCTAATAAAGATTCTGCTTTTTCACCCTTCTAGAGCAACCAACGTACTTAAAAGTTTGGAAAAATAGAACAAAACAAAAAACCCACAGGTTTCCAAAAATATGTCTTCAAATAAAACAACATCTCAAAAAGTTTTCAAAGAAACACCTACCTTGTTTATCGTAAGTGGAGTTTTTGGAAGCTTTCCGCTGGGCTTCTGGATCCTCCTCAGCCATATTTACTAGCCATACCATTGTGGCTATTAAAAACAAATGTTATAGTTAAGTATCTTCAGATATATGCAGTTCTGAGCCAGTGCTGGCATCAATCCACTATTTTTGCATTTTTTTGGTGTAACTACCTTCTGTTGCAGGCAGTTCTACTCTCACTACAGTAGTATCTGGAATGTTACCAGTACTAGTTGCAACATGCATCTTCTGAATTTGATGTATACAAATTTTATTTTTACCAGATGTTGAAAGAAAAATGGTAGCAGCTGGGTTGTAGAGGCTGTAGAAGAGCTATTTCTAAGGCCTACTCTGAAAATCTGAATCAATAATTTACTTTTTCCCCACTAATTGTTTCTTTTACTTGAAAGTGAAAAGGACCATTAAAACAAGTACTAAGGTACCATCAATTAAAAGACAGTATCTGCATCATAGATTTCTTGTTCCTTTCAACTCCCCGTCCCCCAAGAAAACTTAATCTCGAGGCAATTAAGTATTGCCACATTTAAACAGTTGATTTTATTTGTAATTCTATGCATTAACATCTATTCCTACATAACAAAGACAAACAGCTAGGAATAATACCAGTAAAACACCGAAGGGTAAGAAACTCATCTCTTTTTCCATCATAATCTCATCTTCAGTATATTCCCTGCTTCTGAATACAGGCCTTGCTTGACTCTCAGCAGTGTAACAGCTTAGAGTTAGCCTGGAGTGAGGCTGATAGTTGGATCTATTATTCCCACAATTCTAGCTAGTAACATGGAAACTAGATCATTGTCCCAATAACTTAACATAAAACTATTAGCAGCATCAGATAAATATTAGGATAACCATTAGAATTATTTTCTTATTGATACAGAGGACATAACAGCAATTTGCATTCAGTAGATTATTTTTAGCAACTTCAGGGAGAAAGAAACAAAAAAATCACAACAACAACAACAACCAAAAAAATCACACATCTTGCAGAAAATCATGTTGCAAATGAATCTTTTCCTGGCAATCTTCCCCAATTCACTTTAATAACACAGAGATTAAACACCAAAAGTAGATAAATATTTTCTAAACAGAACTACTCCATTTGAACAAGTTTGATATACAGCCTAATTACATACAACTTTGGCTAAAATAAGTTTTGTTATCATTTTTCCTGTTCCTACTTAGTAAGGACAGAATGTGCTGATTTTTATCTTTTAAGATCTTAGCCAGAAGACTTTTTGTTTTTTGAGTCAACAGCAAAAGGATAATTGAGGCCCAGATGAACAGAGTGAGAGTTCCAGCTGTGAGAACAACACATCTAAAATGGAGGAAAAATGAGAAAACTCCTTCTCTTTAGCTGACTGTAAAATTAAAATGCTTAATAAAATATACTTACAGGAGTATATAAGTGCTGGGAAGAGAGTTTCATTTCTCTCTTGAGCTGTTTCAACCAGCATACGAAGGGGACCTTTAGGACAGAGGACAGCAATCAAATCTGGAAGAAAGAACAGAATGCTTGCATCACTGTAGACATGCTTTAAGAAGGTTTTTATATGATACATCTTGTAAAGATTGGTAAAAGGATACCTGTGTTAAAATGCTACCTGTGTATACATTGTGAATGCCACTGGCCAGTCATAGGGGAGCATCCCATAGGATGTTAAAACCTTTCCTCAGTCTGACTTTTGAACCAAACGTAACCTACGAAGATCTTTGCAGACTACTCACAGTTACGTGAGCTGGAGATTGGATCTCTGCTGCTCTTCACGCCCCTCCCTGTTTTTCTCATATGTCGGGTGTATGCACACATAAACACTAGCAACACCAGAAAATGCCCCTGGTCTTAGGTCTTGCACATCTGCGATGCACAGAAGACCAAGTAGATGATGTTCACTACAAAAAACTGAGGTTGATAAACTGATTTCTTTGGTCCTATTTGTGTCTCTAATTGTGTTGAATATGTTTTTTTTTAAGAGTCCACACTTCCCCTACACAGTAAATAGTTTAATTGCTAACTCTGAAACACAACATATATACCAGACATTTAGTTCGATACTCCATTATATGTTTCATTAAAATGATTCCTCAAGAGCTTGCATTAGCTCAGTAAGCCCTCAGCATTTTTTTTTTCAGCCAGCACACACATTTGCAGGTCACAAAAAACAAAACTGCTAAAGAACATTTTTGTATATGCAAAGGTGTGGGACTAGCAGAAAATAACATACAACCCTCCCTCACAGACGGGTGGAGGGCTGGAAGAGGGAATCCTTAGCATGGGGCCACCATATTTGTTGTACTTCCCTTTATTCAAAGCAATAAAGTTATGGTCTTGGAATATGATCTAAAAGGGTCATTTTAGGGCAGTCATGGAACAAAGAATATTTGGAATAATGGGATTTGTTTTAGTCATAAAATGGGTGGAACTGGAGTGGGGTGGCCTTTCTAATGTGCCTTTTGATCCATGAGCGCACATGAGTGACATTTTTGCCTCTCTCCAAAGAAACAGAATACTAAACTTTAGTGTATCAGAGCTAATAAAATCTTATTAATCCAACATTCCTAGAATGGGAAGAATCTTTCTCTTTACCATTACGAGTGGCTTTCGGAGTACATGCTCATTATGCTCACATGCTTTCAAATAAATTCAAAATAAATATAATAATGTCTTCAAGAACACATTTTGCTGTAATGTTTTTAATTATGTCTAATATTTGAATGAATTTTGAATATTTGCATTTGAACTTTGTCTTGGAACTAAGTCCCTTGGTCACAGAGTGACCTGGGTCACAAAAGGAATTCTTATCAAGCGTCCCTTGCCCTCTAAAGTTTTATCATAAAACTTCACCTACAGATATTTTACCTGTTATAATTCTGAGAAAGCATAACATGCAATTAAAAAAAAAAATCAGGGAAACAGATCTCTCAACTATCTTTCATGTGTAAAATGATTTTGGGCACTGAAAATTGCCTTAAGTTCTTCCTTGATTCTCCTTCAGTGTCTTATTTGTCATGGATCCGAACAATGTCTCTATGTCCTTAAGACGGGCTGACTCACAGGCTGGGCAGATATATCACATGAAATCTGTAGCTAGGTGAGAAACTCCTAATTTCTGAATAAACAATAGTTTTCAAGGATGGTTGCTGAAATAATTCTTACTTTAATTTTAATCTTTCTTGCTCCCCAAAGAATCCAGAAAGTCCCAGAAACATGAAGGAATGGCATTACACAGTGACACAAAGCCCTTAGTTACAGAGGAGTTATCTCGGTTTAGCATGTGATTTTATTTGTAAAGTCTGCAATCACTTTACCCACGACTTTGAGTCTTTTCCTTCCCATCCCATCCCCTTCTTTGATATCTGGTCAATAAATGAAAGAGGAGAACAGAGGAAATAAAAGAAATTCCCACCATAATTTCTAGTACTGTGTCTTGTCCTAGACCTTACCATACACTGAAATGACAGCCAGGATAAGCCACGCAGTCCATTCAGGAAGGTACTTAATGAACACCAAGGCCATGAGAGCGCTTATCATAATGAGATAGGCTTGCTGGAGCCGAAGCGGACCTTTCCAATGGATACAAATCATCCCCACAACACCAAAGTTCCAGATTATGAGTGCCAGCGTGATGTAGTCCATGGCAACGTTGTAAGTCTTAAAAACCTCACTAAAAATATGAAAAAGAATAAGGAGGATTGTATTAGCTTAAAAGAATGGAAACAAAGTTACAGATGTGAGCTTCAGTTTTATTTTTGCTTTTTTAATTCATTCTTCACACTCAGAGTACAAATTAGAAACTACTCTTCACAAAGGGCATATGTTTATGCCCAGTGTTTTCTTCAAAGAAAAATTAAGATTCAAAGGCTAATTCTAAAAAATTTTAAATACATGAAATATGACATATTAACACTTTAATTCACTTACCCCAGGTAGATGAATGAGAAAAAGAAAAGCAGCAAAAGCGAAGAAATGATAAGCCAGCCATGGATCACCTGGAAAAGATATCAATATAGATATTTTTTAGATTTCATATTTGTAATTTAATATTATGTAAAAGTGTTTTTAAAGTTATTTTGCCTTTTGATTAAAGCAGGAAAATGACATTTTCATCTCTTTGGTTGTTGCTCTGACACGGTAATTCATAGCTAATCATTTAATTGTTGTGTCTTAATTTACTTATTTTCTCTGAATTGTGTTTGAGTTTTTTTCAGTCAAGGTGTCATAAAACACAAACTACTTTTACTATATTTCTAGCCCACTCTGATCATCCTGGTTTCATAACATAGCAGAAGTGTTCAGTAGTGAGAGAGATTGAAAACACAGTTCATTTTTGTGCAATTGAAAAACCTGCAATCAAAAACCCATTAGTCAAAGCAGCATTAAGCACCAAAACCAAACACAAACCTTCAGCATTTATTCACTGGAATTCAGATTAGCATTTCACTGAAGAATGACTAAAAAGCTACCCATTTTTATTATGAATTTCTGTTTTCTCTATGGAATCATCTCTGTATATCATCATTAAATTGTACAAGACAGCAGATATTTCTGTCCAACAATTTAACAAAACAAAATGTTCAAGGTTGTACTCTGAGGGGAAATGCATTGATTTAAGCTTTGAAAAGACTTGTGCTCAGACCTTGCACTGAAGAGAGAAAACTATGACTGTCTAAGATTAAAAAAATAAGATTGAATAGACTTGTTACTTTGGTAATTTCTCAACTGAGAATGAAAAAGCTGTTTGCCAAATTCACAGAAATGTAAAAGTAAATATAAAAACAGACATAAGATTACAAGTAGATAAACAATCAAGAGTGGTAATTTTGAAATTCAAATTGCACAAAAAAATCTCAAAGACAGAGACTGAGTGGAAACCAGATCAAAAAATTCATATTTTTTTTTAGAAATTGGTCCTTTTTTTCTCTTCACATGAAGAACGTGCACTACAATTTTTCATGTTACAGTTTTAAAAACATTCATTTTGCAGAGACTAATTTTAAAATAACTCATATACACACAAACTAGAATAACCACATGTACATGAAGCAACCAGGCCTCCAGCAAATTAAGAATTTTAGTTTACTTTCTATTAAGAGTTGAATATTATTTTTTGAATATTACTATTATAATTTTAAGAGAAAGCAAAGAAAGTTGTGTCATTTCTATAATTAATGACTTCTATTTGTAGCATAAGATCTTAAACTAGCTTGCAATCCAGGCAAATAGACTAGCATGTACCACGTGAATATTACTGCTCTATTCTGGTGAACAGTAGAAAACTACCAGTGTCAAACACAAGGCCTTAGTCCAGCAAATGCTTACACACACTGTTGTCAGAAGTACTAACGGGAGGCAACTGTTTATATCATACATTTCATGCACAGGTATTTGCTTTCTCATTACGCATCTCATTTGCTTCCACAGTTTTCAAATCATTCTTTTCATACAAGTGATATTTCATGTAAGTGTTGGGTATAATTTTTCTAAGTGTGCCATGACAGTATATCACTTTTTGCTTTTTAGATTATTAAAGATTTATTGATATTATTATTAAATAGATCAAGGCAGAAATCACTCCGCAGATGATCCTACAGCTACATAGTAAAGAGGTTTCAAACACAGTTTACCCACTTTCCCCCTCTTGAAAGCAAAACAAAGTGGAGTAAAGTTTCGTGCAAGTGCATAGATGCCAAAGCCAGAGTCACAATTAAGAAACAGATTCAGGGGTCCATCTGCTCCCTGGTAAGTTCTGTTATGTGAAGCCTTGTTAAACAGGTCACTAAGACCAAAGGATAACCAAGAGTTGTCATGAAATAGCAACCAGAGAGTTGATGTGGCAATCAATCACTTATATCACGCTTGGAAAGCTTTCACAAAAAAGCCTTCTCAGTCCTGTGTTTGTTTCAAGGACATGAGCTGATGCGCACAGCCCCGCACACACCAGTTTCAGGAGACTGTTCAACAGTGCATGCAGGACGTGCGGGAGGCAGCTCTTCCAAACGCGCGCAGCTTTTGAGCTCTGAGACCAGCTCTGTGCTTTATAGTTCTTAACTGCAGAACAATTTGAGTACGTGGTCCAAGGAATAGGAAACTTTGTGTCAGCTCTAGCTAACAAAGCAGCTAGCAGTGACAGCACTCGGTCACCATCTCCCAGTTCTGACAAAGAAAGAGGAACCACAGAACTGAAACACCTTAACTTACCAGTTCTGCTACTTTTGCTAGCCCATCCCTAGCAACTTTTCATTTTGTTCCGTCCTTGATAATCCATACTAATTAATGAAATAAAATCAGGACAATCACTCAAATCAATTTTATGTTTGCTCACCTTATAGCACCTGTACTTGTAAAGCACGACCAAAAGAATGGTCATGACGATAATGACACTGATCATGATGGCAGCATTGAGAATCGAATTCAGGGCTCTCTGTCCCACTGTCTCTGTCTCTTCTGTGAAAGGAGTGTAGATGCTATAACGAGAAAGAGTCAACAGAAGTGCCACTGTATATTTCACAAATATTCCTCATGTGTGAGGCTAAGATCAAATGAAAATTTAGTAATCTTTTAATTAAGAGCTGCAAAAGGGACAACAATTTTCTACTTAGGCAAAGCTTACAAGACGACATAGTATGACATCAGGCAAGCTTGAATTAGGAAAACAAGTATCATCCTCCCTGAAAACATTTGCTACATCCACATCCTTAGATTACTGTGGCTTTGAAAACATTACGACTATTTTCTGCTTTTTGAAGCAAAAAATAAAACAACCTTTTTTGATACAAACAGTCATTAGACTATTACTGTAGCTAGACCTTTATAAGCACCCCATCTAGTGGATTTTCAGTGAAAAGAATTCCCATGATTTCAAAAAACAAAAAAAAGCAATACAAGAGTTCAATTCTTTTTGTCAGAGAAATACCATAAGCTGAGGAAAAGAAAACAAACAAAAAAAAACTTCAGTAAAAAAAAAAAGGTGGGGGGGAAGGGAAAAAAAAAAAAAAAAAAAAAAGAAATACCATAAATAAAATCTCAGGAAAAATAATTGTTTGATCAAAATTTTTGTTTCAATAAAATACAAGCAACTTTCTCACTATCATTTTACCACATTCTTGTGTTATACAAATATTTCAAAGCCAAGCAATACTTTGGACCACTTCATATAAATGTTTTTACAGCAGAACATTTAGACTGATCTGCTCTAGTTCTGACAGGCTCAATGTTCTTCCTTTGTTTCCCTTCTCCCCAGCCAGTTTTCACTGAAACTGCTGTTTTCTTGGCAACATTAATATTTTGCCAGAAGAATCTCTTTCTATACAGGAAGTGGAGCCTATTAGGAAAAAACTTTATACAGCAGTAGAAGTGAACCTCAAAAACCTCTTCCTCCTGTGTTTACATTTCTTTATCAAACAGCATAAGCAAAACAGATCTTGATGTATATGTTCATTTAAATGAGTACTGATTTTCTTCCTTTCAAAAAGCTTTGTATTCTAGCAGAGTACAACTGAAATGCCTGTGGCTTAGAATTGAGTTTACTTTATAAATACCACCCAGCATGCTGAGGTGTTAAAATAAAGACTGGGATTCAACCAAGCAATAGCAAATAAAGAGATATCATGCAGCCTGGTTGCCAGGCTGACAACAAATGAGAACAGCACCAAAAATACAGTGGCTGGTTTGTAGAAGAGAACAAAACTTTTTGCACTAGTGAAGGAAAAAGGGAGGCAAGAGGAAGTTCATTGTATGTGAATTAAAATACTGAAACATGGAGACTAAAGAAAACAATCTAAGTGGGTCCATTGAAAAGATAGGGAAAACAAAGTTTGATACATACAGCTGTCCATCCTTGCGCGTATAAAAGCTGACAGACTTGATGGTTGCAACAACGACCACCATGCAAAGTGTGACAGGTACAAACAACATAATCACATGTTTTGCCCCATATTTCAGTGTCAGCTCCTCATCTTCTTCGTCATCCTGTTCCACCACTTGCTGAATGTTATTTTGTGGTTGCCCATTGGTCTCTGACTCGGGGTTGTCATTTCTCCTGCGCTCACTATTATCATGGCGCCGTCTTTCACTGTTGTCATTCTGCAGTGTAAGAAAAGCCCTGTTTCATTAGCAATCATCCACAATCAGTCTTGCATATTAAGCTAAGGACAACCTTGAGGGGACAATGTGTGAGATACTATTTACTGTCAAACTTGTCACAGCAAAGTCCTAAGCAGTAGAAACTAATGGTATCATATAAATTGTTGAAATAATGGGAGCCCTTGGATTATGTTAGAAGCATTTATATTAAGAACAGCAGCAGTTAGAAGCCTCTAACAGCCTCTGCTGCCTTTTCTTTAAACAGTATTTAAAAGTCAAATAAAATGGACAGCCTTTTTCTCTTTGCTCTAAGCTACAGCTGATATACAAGTAAATGACAGTGGCTAACTCAAACCTTGCAACAATTAACTTTATCTGCTTCTAGAAAATAATGCCAACTGCATGAAAGTTTCATGAAAATTACAACTTTTCTTGCCATATTAGATTCACTGTACACTATGTAGAGTAGATTGAGATGCAGTTATGCAGAGTTTTCTTCTGTTTCTACATTTTTTTTTAGCAGGAAGAATGACATAAAAGCAGCATGTAAACACAGATAATTCTCTCTCTGCAGTGAGATTTGATCTCAGGGTTCTAGCACGATGCACTAAGTGTGTAGAATCTTCCTCTCCTTTCCCACTGATGTTGAAGATCATCATTGCCACAGCCTTTTGCTAACATTGAACAAAAATTCTACCATACTTCTCAATAAATCCAGAAAAGCCTCCCAAGCTTTTCTGAAACTGGTAATTGAAGCATTAAAAGTATAGTTCAAACAACAAGACAAAAGTAGGCTTCCCATATCTCCCTCAGTAGCATTAACATTAATCACAACAGAAACATGAAATGGGAATTCTCCTTTTGAAAGATCTTGAGCTAAAACATTTTCCATGTGTAGATGATCTGCACTCTTTCTGCTCACTGTCATGAACCTTTTTCCCTTGCCCTAAAACTTTTTATTTTGTATGCATCTGTAGAAACATAACAGGAGTTTCATTTCCCCTGTCCTAGACTAGAAAGCAGTAGAACCATTTATGTCAATCAGTTATTCTAAATAAACCTTCTAGTGCAAGAGTTAATTCTCTTTTCTTTAATAATATCATCAAGAGTATGTCCAAAGTCAGTGTTGTATTCCCAGTCCCTCTATCCAAGAGCTTATCATAAAGGAGATACAACCCAAAGATGTTTAATTCCTTACAAAATTAATCTTATGACTGCAGAATTGCTTCAGCTACAAACTGTTCAGTCTGAATAAGCATACCAAAGCAGTTTCTAGGTAAAATAAGCTGAAGGAAGGTACCTTTTGTAATACCTTTAAAATATCAGAGTTTTAGTAGAACTGCTCTAGACAGAAGATAGGGCATGGAGAAAAAAAATGAAAACCCTAATGTATTCCTACTGAAATATCGTTATATAGGTATTTTTGGCTTAAATACATAATGTTAAGGTCTCATTATTTGTTCTGAATAGCATTAATAGCATTTTCAAATATAACCACTAAATTGTCTCTAACTAATCTGACATTATTATAAGTTAAAGTCATTTTGGAGATTTGTTGCATAGGGCTTTCCCAACCCCACCATCAGAAAAGACAAGAGGTTAACTTCATGCTCAGGAACCACAGCACAGTTCTCAAAAGTGCAAAAGTGATT
Source organism: Crypturellus undulatus (assembly GCA_013389825.1). Classification (NCBI taxonomy): domain Eukaryota; kingdom Metazoa; phylum Chordata; class Aves; order Tinamiformes; family Tinamidae; genus Crypturellus; species Crypturellus undulatus. Next base: position 62,501 of record VWPW01030918.1, read on the forward strand.
AAGGAGTTCAAGTGATTGGACTTTGAACTGCAAACACTAACACTGCTAAAACCCTGGTTGAAGCATTAGAGTTCCTCTGACTCATGAAAAAGTTACTTTCACCAAGCATAATACAGTAGCAATGCACACCAAATGTTTTCTCTATTTACTCCCTTTAAAATACAAACAAAACAGTTTTGCGGCATCCTCAGAGTCAAACTCAATGGGATTTCAGGAATTGCCTGTCCTCTATGAAGCTTCTTTAACTGTTTTAATTAAGCAATTAAAGCTGCCAGACTCTTAGAATTAAGATTTTACTCTGAATTGCAAGGTGTTTTGTGTAAAGTCCTTGCATACAATTATTAAAAGTCAAATAGAAACAAGAAAATAGGAGCATACAATTAAACATTGTATTTAACTGCCCTGAAAACCTGTCTGCATTTGACTATCCTACTATATGAAAACATATTACAGTATAATTGTAACATTTTGATAGTGAAAATACTCCATTTCTCTCAGCCCAAAGGAACACAACAACATATTTATACTTCTAAAAAAGCTGTTTGAGATCTCTGTAAGTAATTTTACAGCGGAAAAGATCAAGACCTTAGAATACATCATGAGTTCAGCAGATCTAGTATTAGTTTTCTGTGTGCTTGTAGTATATGTTGCTCTTCCTCCATTATAGTAGCAGTTCTGGATGAAAGAGTACTTGCATCTATCTTAAGCACAGATATATACAAACTAAAATCAAAGACTAAACTTAGCAAAGCAAATATCAACCCAGCCAAAAGAAAAGCCTGAAAAGCACAACTCTGCAAAACCCACAAAACTTAACATAAAGGGAAAATTAAAGAAACTGGACCAATATCCACCATTCCACTCTCTCTACTAGTTATAAACAAAGATACAATCACAAAATTTATTTTCCTATTAAAACTTGGTGTGTGAAAACCAGATCACCATGAAAAGAACTGCTGTGACTTATTATATACGTTATTCCCTCACTCACTCTAGAAAAGAGTTGTCCTGTCAGACTACTGAACATTAGCGTAGCTAAATGCGCCATGCATGTGTCCCACTGCTTACTACTTAAAAGAACAAAGTACACTTATATCCTACCTGATCAGTATTAAAGAGAGCAGAGGCCATGGACTCTTGCTGAAGTGGAAGCAAAGGAACAGACTCTTCACTTTCCTCAGACATAGTTAAAAGTGAAAATTCTGAAGCTAAAAAGTCAGTAACACCTGTTGTAACACCGTAAGCAAACGTAAGTTATGAACTACGCGCTTTCAGGTGAATAAGCAATATTAAAAGCAAATGAGAGCTTTCTTTCCTATCAGGAAAATAGTTAATAGCAAACCCAGAGCAATACCCCTGAATCAACAGATAAAAAACCTGACAATGTTTAATAAAATACTTCTGTTACATCTAGATTTATATATTACAAACAGATCCTCTTGCCTGACAGTGGGCACAGATTTCCTTAGTTCTCATATACACTAATATGTTTAAAGATCATTATAAAGTGACAAATATTAAAGACTGGGCTGAACAATTGGTGCATGACTGGAAGGAGAGGTGGCAAATTATAATATTTAGCAGTTTGTCATATTGACTGTTAGCCATCAAAAGACAGATTAGATATACTTAAGTAGGAATGTATCTTGGTACATATGTACAAAGCCCAGAAAGGACATATACAAAGAAAGAAATCACTACATTTAAGTACTGAAGCTACACCTAGTGTTATGTTTAAGTATTGAAAAAACAAACACAACAACAAGAACATAAAAAAAAAAAACAGAAGTAGTTATTCAGCACTGTAGTCTTCCATGAAGTACACAGGAACATCTCTCCCCCACTGCTAGGAAGAGGTTTTCTACAATGACAGTGAGCCCAGGGCTTATTGCTGAGTGCTGCCTTTTTAATCTGGTGGCATTCAACTAAGGTTGACTTTCCACATGTCCAAGCTGAAAATGTTTTCTTTCTCGCTGAAGTGAAAGCACAAAAGATGCAGTGGGAAAGTTTCTACCTTTCTATTTTTAATAATAGTTTCCATAATCAGGAAGGTCTTAAATCAGTTTGATTTCTTATTTTTTAAAGACATTTCAGGTGCTCTGTAATTTTATATAAACACTAGCATGCTGACCTGAGATCAAGACAAGGGTTTTAAAAAATTCTTTCTGAAGTGGTGGATAGCACGTAAGAGTTAGAGCTTGGATCAAAATATTCTTGACTCACTGCCATAAACATGGCTGCAAATAGCCTAATCTCATAGGAGCATTTCTGTGTCATAAGGCAACCTGATAATCATGAGCTCTTGCAGGAACAAGGAACCAAGTGTGACAAATCCTAGACACCACACCCAAGTAGGTCCTACAAACTTGGCCTTTCCAGAACACACACGGTACAGTAAGTGCAGCTTGCAGCCACAATTACACACCTATATCTTTCAAAGCGATGGCTAAGACAGAAATGGTATAAAACTTCAGTGTTTGTGGGCAGGTTTTTATTTTCTCTTTTTTTTCTTCTTCTCTGCAAACCTCAACAACTCCGAGAACTACTCACAAGGAAGACACGACCATGCTGCTCTTCCTGCACACAGTAATTCTACAGAAATAACAACAAAACTCATGCAGCAAGCTCCACCTACACTAAAATTAACTCTATGAACTGAGAAACTCATGAATCAAGCAAACCACAGTCAGGCTAGATCAAAGGTGCTCAAAAAAAATCCCAAATAATAAATAAATAAATAAAATTTAAAAACACTCCAAAACCCACCCCCCAACAATCTGTGAGCCAGTCTGCTATGTGAAGGGTCTCAACCTACGTATTGATTTTTTCTACAGGACATTGGTCAGTTTAGCACCACTTGAAACTGGGAGAAGGGTATCTATGTATAAAAGTGAGGTCAGAACATCAAAATTAAAAAATATATATTATTCTGCAGTGTTTCTCACCACAATATGGTGGTATTGACAGATTGAGAGAATTACTCCTAACAAATGGGCTTCTGTGATTCTCAACTGTATTTCACACTGATTTTTCATCCTAATTTAACTTCTACCAGGTAATAAAGTTGTTACGTACCGTATTGTTAAGGTGGTTATCAGGGAAATTTTCTGTCAGCTGTCCATGCTGGAACTGGGGTAAATGTGCAGATAGTTCTGTCATTGGGGCTGTCCTCTGTAATTCGCTTATTTCTATGTAAAACAGATCTTTTTCCTTGAGGTGCTGAAAGCAAAAAGATGAGTTAAAAACTGTGATCTTATATGACCACAATCCCCATTGCCCCACTGCAATTTTTAGGGTTCTTGCAGACTAAACATAAATATTCTTCTGTTTTCTCTACTGCAATACAGAGCTGTAACACGTCATCATGAAGATACCACAATAGGGATTTTCCAAGACAAAAATAAAGGTGTCTGGACTTTATCAAATTAGTTCATCAGCAACGGAAATAAGCCAACAAACTAGCCATTCAAAACAGTTCTCCAATCTATCTTGCACAATTAATGAGAAGCACTGCACAAATTGCTCAGCGTGACCTTCTGCTTGTACATTTTTATTTCATTAGAGTACAGTTGCTAGACATTGTTCATTTTTAGATTGGCAATACGCTGAAGGACAAACTTCAAGCTTATTGCTAGAATGATCAAGTTATATCTGATCATTTAAAGCCTAAGCATGATCTACATTTACTACTGCAATACCCTAGCAGCTATCAAGAGCTATACAAAGCAATATTTTAGCTGAGCCTCAAGAACTAACATATATCCTTTTCCCCTAATGGTAGCTGTTATAGATTAGATAAACTTACATCAAGATGCCATATGTTTGTAGCAGCTTTATATATCTTATGTACATGTACAGACAATTTCTGCAACAAAAATGAGCAAAGCAGAAGCAAGAAGTTTCTCAAAAAAAAAGGAAGATAAAAAAGGGGAAGACGAATAAGAATACAACTATACAAGTTTTAGAGGAAAAAAAGAGAAACGATACACCAGCTTGAATAAATCACTGGCTTTCTTGCACACAGCAGTGAACCGAATTAATGGCTTAACAGCCATGTTAAGAGGAGAGTGCCAGGCCTCACACACCCCTCAGTTGCTCTTGCTCTTACCTTGTGCCAACTCCAGCACTCACCAGTTCGCTCTGCAACAGATTCAGCTTAGAAGAAATTAAACCCAGCAAGAAGACTAGAATGCTTTTTGTTCGTTTCTATTGTTTTAATACATTCAGCCAATACACAGAAGAATCTGGAAGAACTGGTCCAAGAGTACATCTAGACCCTCAGCACAAACCAAGGCTTCTTACTTTGGCAGCAGCAAGCCAGGAAACAGTATCTTATTTACACGCACAGCTAAGCCTCTTATCATACACCGAGATGCATAGAAGTTGTTTCTCTGTTTACAAATAAATAAATGTCTTACAAAATTAGTTCACAGCATTTATTAATTTCGGCAAAGAGATGTAACTTACACTACAGTACCATGAGGAGGTAACACAAATTTAGTAACTCTAGTGGGATCATCCTAACTGTTGGCAAATGAAAAACAGTGGAGCATTCACTAGGAGAACAGCTCTTTTCCAGGCCTGTAATTAAAACTAAAGCACATACAATCAACATGTAATGAAATGTAAGATTAGATGAAAATAAACAGTAGGTAGTAGGCATTGTATTATTTTTAAAGTCTTTGCTCTAAAGCTTTAGTTGGTCTATAAAATATAAATAATGGAGTTTTAAGGAGATAACCTGTCAAAATGTCCACTGATAAAGTCCCAGAGAGAAATGCTTAGGTATCTTTATCCAAATCTAAATTATCAGAATAATGATTTTTTTAATTTGTTTTTTGGAAAGCAGCAGGCCAGAATCCTAGTCAAAAACTGGAAGAAAAAAAAAAAATCTCAAAACTCTACACCCACCGAACCCTGGTGAAGAAGTTGGACCACCAGAGAGGCACCAAACAAGAGGCTAGATGCCGGGAGGGGCTGAGAAAGCTGAACCCAGGGTGGAGCACCTGCTGCTGGCACCGTAGCCAGGAAGACAGTGACTAAAAGGTTACAAACAAGCCTTCCCTAACACTCAGAGGCTCAGCAGACAGACTCAGCACATCTTCCAGAAAAATTTCATTCTTTACCATGCAATGAATGAACACTGGGGAGTTTGAAATTCAGCCACTAAAAGAACAAAAGCCAGAAACAAACTGTATTCTGTAAACAAACAAAAACACATTCAACTTTTACTATTTTTACCTGAATAAAAAAGGGGGCTCAGAAGACATTTTCCTCCCCTAACAAATCTCTCAGCATTAAAAAACGCTTGCCTGCCCACTTTTTTTTTTTTTATTTTCTTTTGCATTTCCTTAGCAAGATTGCAAAGCCAATCATGAGGACAATTTTCGCACATTTGCATTCCACTTTGCAGCCACACGCGAGACAGATTTTTTTTTAAGCTAAACGTGAGAGGAGCCGCTCTCGGGCAGCCCGGCCGGCCGCCGCGGCCCCGTTAACCCCTTCGTTCCCCCAAGGCGAGCGGCAGCCGCCGCCGGTCGCAGCCGCCGGGCAGCGCCGCAGGGCTCCGCGCGCCCCCTTCCCGTGGTGGCCGTTAGGCGCGCGCCCCAACGGCCGCCACGCGC
>VWPW01030918.1:68473-100503 GCA_013389825.1 Crypturellus undulatus
CGAGCGCCGCCCGCCGCGGGCAGGCGCGGGGCGGCAGCGGCAGCAGAGCGCGGCGCGGCGCTCCCGCACGCACCGGGCTCGGCGCCAGGGCTGAAACGAGCAACGCAGAAGCACGAACGGAACAGAACTCAGTTTAACAACGCGGACAGAAACGTGAACCAGCTGCTTCTCTTTACACTACTGCCACCTTACACTGATTACAGTGCCTGCCTGCATTCAAAATGCATATTCATACACAGGGCTTTCCTCACAGTCATTAACTACAATTTACGCCACTGAAGGTAAAGCTGTTTACAGCTATACTAACTTACCAGATATTTTTTAACATATGAAGAGAAGCACATTCTTCAACATTAATTACAAAGCCCCCTAGGCCAAGGCAATTTTATAGCGTTTTCCTTCCTGTGATGCACAACTAGAGCTCAGTGTAGCACTAGTGCACTTTCTGAGCAGAAAATGTGTCCAGTATATGGTACAATAAATAAAGCTGTCAGCTTTTACCGCAGTATGCTGTGGTCAAGAACCACTTGTATTTCCAAGGCAGCATTATTAATTAAGAACAAATACTGTTAAGTTCCACAGGAGGGTGACAGAGCCCTGGAACAGGCTGCCGAGAGGGGCTCCTTATGGAGTCTCCCTTCTCTGGAGATCTTCCAACGTGCCTGGCCACCACCATCTGCCCTGAGCTCTAGGTGCCCCTGCTGGAGCAGGGGGTTGGACTAGATGATCTCTAGAGGTCCTTTCCAACCTCAACCATTCTGTGCAATTATCCCCCAAGCAAACAAAAAGCCACTTGAAACACAGCAGTCCAGTCCCTCGCTTAAACAATAGTTGACAGTGTCCCAGATCTATTTAGACTTCAGAAACAGGGATTGAGTAAGGAACACAAATCCTTGGTTTGCATTTCCTCCTCTGCCCCACCTGCAGTTAGAGTGGAAGTCATCTAGCCAAATGACTTTCCTTTCTAAGGCAGGCTTCTATTTAAAAATGAACAGTAGGAAGGAAAACAAAATTTATTAGCACTATCCGCTTATGTAATCATGCTAAATATTCTAGAGGGAAAAAAGGCTCGTGTGATCAAATTAACTCAACAGTAATACAGAAGTATGAGGTTTTTTTATGAAGTTTCTTACCTGCCCATGGTTTCCAATTCATTTTCACAGGGCATACTAAATAAATGATACCTCAAAGGCAATTTATATTATATAATTGCATCACCTGAATAAATGGAAGTTTAGTGGAGGTACTGGCAGTTGTATGGAGGTATTATCAGGAGAACAAGGGCATTATACTGTATAAGCTTTCTAACAAGTTAAGATGTGAAGCCTCAACATAAACATTAATTTTTTTCCTAAGGACTTATGTTTAAAGTATTTTATTCTTATCATGAAATAAGTCATATTATGGCATACTGCAGTGAATACCCAGGGACAATATATATAGTTACCTAACTGTTCTCAGTATGTTGTTAATCTGTGCATCATGTTAGGTTCTGTAGAGATGGCATACTACTAGTAGTAAACATGTCCACACTTTTCATGTTTTCAGGCAGTAAAATGTGGTAATTTGAAACTCTTTTTAAAAGATTTTTTCTACTTTTTTTTTTGTTACTTTCATCATTAGGCAATATTTAGAATTGTGCCCTATCCCCAGCATCACACATCATAATCATATTTTATTGCAAGTGAGAAATAGTAACATTAGTTAGAGTAATGGATAACCCCCAAAGTTATTACTTAAACCAAAGTCTTGTGTTCTGGAAGAACAAAATTCGTTAAAGCACTTGGCAGAAGCCAGATGCTGTATTGAGCATTCCTTTCTATTTTGATCACAACTGAACATTTTATCTTCCACAAAATCAGTTTTTAATATGCCACAACTCTTCCTAAGTACTGATTACTTATTTACCTGGATATTTAAACACTCCTGTTTAAGTTTTACACGTCTTCATCACCTCGATGACCCTCACTCTTCCTCAGTCTCCTTAGGAAAGCAAGAATACAAGCTTATGTCTAATTCGTTAATAATACAGTAGATTAATATACAGTTTTAATGTAGGACAAAAGAAATTTAGCTGAAATTTCATAATTTGATCTCTCACTGAAGAATCTAAACAAGGACATTAGTAGCATTACAAAGCTTCTGTTGCCTTTTCCTTATTTAAATACGAATGACGAAGCTGGAATGCTGTATTAGCAAAACAAAAAGCACATGAAATTCACTCTTTTCTACATTTTTCTATAAACCTGGAATGAGGTTTTGAATTACTTTAGAACTTGGCGTATTTCTGTTAATGGCGATGCAAAATTGCATAGGGGAGAATGGGAAGATAATTTCTTAGGGTACATCAAGTTGCAGGGGGGAAAAAAAAAAGAAAAAAAAAGACAAAACCCAAGAGGACGAAGCTTGCCACATGTAACTATGTGAAACAAAACAGCCTCATGCAAAGTCAAGCACAATTTAAAATAACATCCGAGCATTACACTTAAGTTTTTTAAAAAAGGAACAGTTTGCTGTGTTTGGTACTACAGGGACATAAAAGAACACATTAAAAACACATCTGTATTGGCAGGCTTTAGAGACCTGATGTAAATCAGGAGGTAGTTTAGAATAACAAAATATGTCTGTATATTAAAAATCTCAACACCTAATTATGAGTATTTTAGTTCTTGATTCAGAAAAGTTAAATAAAAATCACATGCTGCACAAAACTCCAAAAAAGTCAGCCCTTAAATCAAATATATACATTTTTAATATCTGAAATATTTACACAGTGGAACCTTTACACGATCCCATTTGTTAAGAACAGTGTTTTCAAGTGTCCTCTCCAGATACAAAGAACTAGTAACTCAAGGTCACAGTTATGTTTTCTGAACAGGTCAACCTGTATCCTTCAGTTAAATACAATATAGCGATACTGGAACAGCTTTACTTAATTTGTTTTCTATTAAGAATTGTGTTTAAAAATTAAAAATGTTTTGAGACAGTTTGCTCCCTGGAACACAGTCATCCTGCAATCAAAATAGCTCATAGCACATCATTAATTTGACTTCTTACCTGGGTATGAGATAAAAAATGCAGTGTACAGTACATCTCATCATTTATATTACATCAGCCTATTTATAAAAACTCATACAGAGGAGGCAGGAAAGTATTACGCTCTTTTCTTGGGCACAAGTCTGCTTACAGTACAGTTGAAGAAAACAAGAGTCAGGGCTGGTTCAACAGTACACATAAAAACAAGACTTCAGCTTTGTCAACTGCTGTTGTTCAGTTACATTCCTTAACCTTTACAAACAGGTACTTTCTCTAAATTCTAAAAAAATAAAATAAAAAATAAAATCTGGTAATTTTGGAAACAATAGGGATAAACAGGAAAGGGCTAAAATGAAATTGTTCAGAATATATCCTAAGTTAAATTAAAAAAAAAAACCACATTAAATAGTGCTTGTTGAAGTCCTGCTCTTGTTCTAACTGAGCAAACAATAAAAAGCCTTCTGCAATTTGCACTAAGAAAGAAGCAAAGCCTCTGCAGGAGAGGCTCCATTTCCAGCGTCATTAGTAATTCTAAATAGGCAAAGTACCGAGACTCCTGTTGGTTCAAGTCAGGATAAAAAGCCCATGGGAACTCTTCTTCCAGAGTCAGAAAATATGACCAACAACATCACAGAACGGTGTTCTGTAAAGCAGCTCAAACTACTTGTTTTTAAATTGTGTTTTTTGTTACTTCTTACGTAGAGGGAGGACAACCCAAAAAAAGTTTGATAAATTTGCAGTAAAATTGTCTGTAGCTGACATAGTTCCACATTGAGTGCAAATGTTTTGCAAAACGGGCAACTTTTTAATATTTACAGAATCAGAATAGCATAACAAGATTACCAGAGAGTGTGTACAGTAGCTGCAGCTTATAAAACATACCGGTAGTTGTACCTGGTGAATTATAAAGAGAACCAATGCAGGATTAAGATAACTATAACCAAGAAGGGCAAAGAAGGCCTCAGGGCAGAGGACAAAAAATTTCACATTTTCTACATAAAAAAATACAGGTCTCAAGTCTCTGAGAACAGAGAAATTTCCAAGTCCTTGAATGATGGGGAAAAAAATTGAAATGGAACCCTAGAAACAAGGAGCGTGCTTTATTTCACTAGACCAATCTTCTTGGCTTCTGTTTCATATATCAACAATCTCCACATTTTGACTATGAAAACTTCAGCTTCTTCATCCAGTACCTGTAAGAAATGCACATTTTTTTTAGGTTATGATGATGTTCTGGTTATCAAGACTAACTCCAGTCACAGCAGAAAGTTTATCAGTTGTGGTCAAAAGAAAGATGACTAAATGTGTAGGGAGCAACCCTTTTCTATCAATAAGCAAGATCCAAGTTGGATTCACCCACAAGGGAGACACTACATAAAACTTGAATGCAGGACCCAAACTCACTGATCACCAGACTTGGCCAGGCTCAAATAAAACCGTTCTAAGATGCAGCAGTAAGCATTATAGGACAGAAATACCACTACCTTGGTCTCTAAAAATATGCATCTGAGGAGGCTTGGGAAGAATATAAGAACAGGACAAATACATAAGATGTTTTTCCTTAACTTTCCTAGCCTCAACCTGTATTCAGCTTGGAGATATCCTTGGATACTGATTTATTTAGGTATCTATTAAACTAAATAAATCCTTTCTTGAAATTATTCATACTTCTCTTGAACACACATTAGCTTTTAACATGCTCATCATCTCTCAGGAAGATTCCCAGCTCACCTACTAGTCAGACCAAGAGTCACCTACTAACTTCTGTTATGAATTTAGTGAAGTGATGTCTCTGAGTTTTTAGAGTGAAGGCAGCAAACAGTTCCTATCCACTTTTCAGTGAACAAAACCAACGAGAAAAAAACGCCTAATTTCAGAGAGTTCACCCTTCCAACATCAGGCAAAATACAAGAGCCTTTGTAGACTTCTGGAGAAGATCAACTTTTGTTCATTTCTCAGGGGTAGGCCTACTAAAACTATAGTTACATATATAAAAAAAAATAGTTACAAGAATAGGAAGGAAGAAGCATTCAAATTTCTGATAGAGAACTATGATAGCTGACTCTCCTCTCTCTCCTGCTAAGGGCAGAATCTTCCAATGTTCTTTTCTGAACACTGTTATGTTCTACATAGATACCTTAATTGCAAAGCTATCCAAGTGCTAGGATAACTTGTTTAATAAAGCTGCTTTCACATCTACCTCAGAGCATACATGTTTTATGAATGTGCAATGTTTCTGTTACGCACTCCAACTACTTCACAAAATTCACGGTTAGCATCAGTGTAATATAAAGTATATTAAGTTATACAATTCCTGCTTACCATGGCAACATCATCCAGTATACTCTGTGGTGAGCTATGAGCCATAACCTGAAAGAAACAAGTGTTTTTAGTTTGAAAACTGAAGGCAAACCATAAAAACATCCTTAACAAGAACTAGATCGCTATTTTTCAAGGATTTTAAATGCTATGCACATTTAATATGATTTCAGCAAATACAAAATATTTATTTCCAAATCATTAGTTCACAGAAAAGGCCAGGGCAAAATTAATTTTAAACTATATCAACTTCCACTGCAGTGCAAGTGTTGCAGCTCATCGCCAAGAAATAACTTCCAGCAAACCCCAGAGATTCAATGGGAATTCTAACTGGGCTTTCCCAATTTAAGGAATGAGCATCCCTTCCTTCAACAGTCAACTCTCAAAACAAGAAAGCAAAGACAAAACTCCGAGCAGACAGATGTTGTCCCTATATCACTCTTCATAAATGAATTTTCCATCTGATATTTAGAGTATTTAAATGCTTTATTTCAGAATCAAGTAGTCTAAGACTAGAGGCTAACTTTTTTTTTTTTTTGGTATAATTTACAACTTGGCAAATATTAAACTTCTGCTTTGTGTTAGCCACCTGCACCCACAAAACTGTTGCCTGGTCTGTTTCACTAAAAAGGTGCGTAGCACTTTTAGTGTCTGTAGCACTAAAAAGCAAACTGAGTCAAGTCATGATGAACGTAAGTACCATGAAAGCTGAAATGAGTTTTTGAAACCTTCTACTTCTGGAACAGTTAAAGCTATGTTGATTTAAGCAATTTATTAGCTTTTTAGTTGTAATTTGATGGAAGAAGCTATGCAGAGTTTAATTTTAAAAAGTCACACAACGGCAAAAAGCTGAGACTTGAGGCCTCAGAGTGACTTTGAATGCAAAATTTAAAATCTCAGTATTTGTTTGCCAATAAAGCAACAATATTATCTGAAAAAACTTTCCAAAGAATTGATCCACCCAATCTAGAAGTAATGCAAAATGAAAATATATTCACTCTTCTCTTTACCCCGAATTTATAAATATTATATTTTTGTTAGAAATAGGAATGGCTAATGAGATATTAGCTCTGAAATCTAATGATGATGCTATCACTGTAACAGCGGTTTTGACAACTGCTTATTTCAATAAGCCAATAGATTTATCTAACAGGTAAGATTATCTGGCATGCACATATAACTTGTAAATCTTTGGGTACATACTAATTCCAAGTATGTGGAACCATACGATGAATAACAGAGAAGATGACATACTGCCTTCAAACACAGATACTGCTGTCATTGTTGCTGCTTAAATTGGGAGCAAAAACCAGACTTAAAAAAAAAATATTCACCTTAGAACAAACAAAGTCAACTAGCGTAGCTTCTTCTTCACCAATATATTCTATTATTTTCTTGTTGATCCATGGCCTGATTCGACGTTCCATTAATGTCTGAAAGAGGAAAAAAAATCTTATTTTTCATAATCTTTGTTGGTTTGAAAGGAGAGCTAGGAAGATACTAGAAAGAGCCACGTATAAGACCCAAACAACTGGTTAGCAAAAACTATGTCTCAATAGCAGCTACAAGGTAAGTCAGGAATTTAGTGATAATAATTGTTTTTACTAAATTTGAAAGTCATTCAAACATGTTTTCAGAGGATTATTTTCCCCTTCCATGATGCTGTTAGACAATTTAATGGCAGCAGTTCTGAAATATGACTTATTTTTGCTGAATAAATATTGTACATGGAAAAGAAATATAGTAATGGTGTTCAACTCCACTTTACACTGCTGCTCTAATTCATTCTGATTCTGGGTGTGTTTGCTCTTTATTCAGTTCTGAGGCCTGTTTGGGAAAGTTAGGCCTTTTTGAGAATGATTAAAACAAAGCAACTTACTGAATCCACAATTGACCAGTCGAGAGGATAAGCAAAGAGCTCTGGTTTTGCTGTGGGAATCTTCTCAATAAGACTCTTAATATGTTTTCGTTTTTCTTCTGTATTGACACTGCCTTTGAGATTGCTTTTATCTTCATCTCCATAATCCAAGGGGACAAGTTTCCTCTTCCGGGGCACATCATCACTGTCTTCATCATCAAATTTATTGAAAACACTATCCACAGCAAGCTTTTTCCTTTTTACAGCGTTGGGCTGGTTAGGGCTATTGCAAGCACCTACAAAACAAACAGAGAGAATAACAAATTCATAAAGCTACGTCTGAAACTCCTTTGCTTTTTGCAGACTCGAGAAAGATCGGATTGCATGTTGAATGCCTAGTACCGACATTTTAGTCTCTCAGACTTTGTTACAAATGGCAGAAGAGATCATAATCTCAGCTGAGTTTTTTTTCAAAATTAATGCAAAACAAGGTCTTTTTTTTTTTTCTTTATCCTGAAGCCAACTAACATGCTCACTGAGGAGGGGAATTACACCATGAGGTCAATTCTTAGTAAACACAAAGCACAGAATTGAAATATTATGAAAGACAGATTTAATCTGATAACCTCATAAGAGACAGGCTTTCTTCACTCAAGATCTAATACAGGTGAGCTCAAACTGTGGCACTGGTATAATTCAGTCAAAAAGAATGCATAAGCCTTCTAGAAGACAATTAATTTAGTTCTGCTGCTCAGAATACTTTTTCTTTCTTTTTTAAAAAAATCTAGAAAATTGCTAACATGCTAAGGAATTCCAGACACATGTTCCATTTGCAGTTCTACGATCGGTTATGCTACTGCAAGGCAGGGAGGGGTAGGGAAATCTCTTTTTCCATTTTCTTCATTTAAAAAGATCTTTTTGAATAAATATGCGAAGTACTTATGGGTTTAAATCTAAAATATGCTTACATTTCCAAAAATTAACAATGGGTTTTAGGAGGTATTTAGATCTCTATTAAAGTGAAAAAATAGTGGCAATAACTAATTCCAGTTCACTGATGGAATATTCTTAAAAGTTAATCCCTAAGTATTCCCAAACTCCCTTCCCTTTCACTGTTCCAGATTTTGGGAGTGCAGATACCTTAAAAACAAGTACACACACACATGCATCTAGGTAATGAATATCTCAAAAATACCATAAATTTGGAAAACTCACTGGCTACTCAGCTTGACTTTTTTCATTCTGAACCCACACAGAACATCAAAATAAAATGAAAACTTGCCCAATTTGAGACTAAGTCCTATTTTAGGCCGATGCTCCTCCGGCTGCTGTTGATCGGGCGAATTTTCATGAGGAATGATAATGCCACATGGAGATTCATCACCAGGTGTGTTAGGGGTTGCATTTCCACTAGCAGAAGAAACAGATGGAGCAGAACTGATGGGTCGTAAAGTTGGTTTAAGGCAGGGTTTTTGTTCAGGCTCCTCCTCCTCTTCCTCTGGCTCTTCTCTTTTTTCCTCTTTTTCCTGCTTTTCCTCCTCTTCCTCCTCAGACTCTGGCTCTTGCTTGATTTGCGGCTGCCTGCGCCTTTCAGCCTCCTGCTCCATCTTCAATAAAACAATTAGAAAAAAAAAGCTTTCTTAAAAACAGAACTATTTAAAAGAACCTAAAGACCCTCATTTTCCTTAATAAGTCCATGTCCGCCTAGACAAATACTTGCAACTAATGCCATTAATCCAAATCTAATTTCTTTTTTTTTTATTAAAAAACGTCATACAAACATAGATCTGGAAAGAAGATTTTTGTTCTGTTTCTATTGTTCTTACTGGCCCAGCTTACTTTTTTTTTTTTTTTTTAAGATCAGACCAACAGCTACTTACTCTCTGGAGTTCTGCATCTGGATCTGGGTGCCCTTCTGCCAGCAGGCGCTGCCGAATTTCTTCCAATTCTTCCTTTTCTCTTTTTCTATCCCGTTCGTCTGCTTCCATCTCTTTCTCCCGGTCTCGTAGCCTCTTCTGAAGAGCACTACCCCTACAAAAGAGGCAGAATTCACACTTAAAGAGCATTCCAGGTAGAAACACGTATGACAAAACAAGAAACATCCAGCGCAAATGCATCTCTCATTCAATAAAAATAAAATCCACAAGAGCATAGAATCCTCATTTTTTTTTAACATAAGAATCTAGGATACCAGTTCCCTATGCAACTATACAGTATTTATTGCATCATATTAAACAGATGTACAGAATATGACCGCTGATTTCCTCAACTGGCTCTTGAAACAATCTATTATAAGTTACTTTGATTCAAATTTTAGTTATTCCTATACTTTTACTCCTTCCCCTGCAATCCCCCTTATTTTGAAATAAGACTGTCCTTTGCTCTGCCTCAAGTTACGCAACAGGAAGAAGCATCTACTACTAAGCATCAGTAAGTTGCAGCACCGGGTTTCCCTTTCCCCTCTGCCACTTACTCAGTAACACAGAAACAATTTAGTTATACAACCCCTACATCAAAACAAACTCACAAATGGTAACTCCACAAAACTGTGCCCATAAATCCAACAAGTCTGACAAAACAATGACAAGTTTCTTACCAGAGATCAATTGAAAACATACCTGTAGTACTTTGGATCATCTCTGTCATCATCATAATCTTCTAAAAATTCTTTTAACCGTTTGGCTTCTTTTGCCTGCAAAAATTGAAGCATAAGTAATCAGAAAGACAAATATCATTTTGCAGCATAATTTAAATTTACTAATGCTAATAGCTTTTTTGCTTCCCTTTTCTGTCGCAAAGAGGATGAGCATCACTGTCATTTAAAAGAAGCTTTAAAGCTTTAGACAAAACTATGAGATCACAGAAGTCTCCGTCTTCCAAAGGTAACATTTCAGACAGAATTTTCAAGCGTTCAAGAATTTTCAATTTCCTTCACGGGTCAGGAAATATAGACAGAAATTTACTCAGTGCTTAGAAATTACACAAGATGCAGGCCCATGAGTAGCTTGCAAGCAGAAGTCTGCCCTAATCTGCATAGAATAGAAGAAAGATTTTGCTAAACATCTGACAGAAATATAGGTCACAGATGTAGTAAAACATGATGATGAAAACCACAGTATTTTTTAGCTTCTGTGATTCTCATTCTTTTGCCTCTGCAAGACCTGTGCTGCTAAATTTTGTTTTCCAGACTCTTGGTGGTAATTTCTACCAGACATCATCTGATACAAGTCTATTAACTCAAGTCTTTGTATAAAAGCATATGTGGCTATGCCAAATCAGAGCCCTATCACTACCTAAAAAGAAAGCAACAGAATGCTCCAATCTAGATAGAACATAAAGAGAAAGGGAAGCCTTACCATTTCCCTTCTTCTTTCTTCCTCCCTTTCAGCCTCTTTTTCATATTCTCGACTTTTCTTCCGTTCTCTGATTTCCCAGTTTTTAAGACGCTGTAACAGAACAAAAATAAATACAATAATTTAAAAAACATTAAAAACAGCTACAGTATATAGGATTTAGATTACTGTTTAGAAAAAAAAACTTCACTAAAGTTAGCATTTGTTTATAATTTTAAACCTTGGAATTAATAAATCTAATGTTCCTCTGAAATTTATGTGCTGTGTTGCAACTGGTACAGTCATGAGATTAAAAGTGTATTTAGGAAAAAGAAAGGGAAGAGAAATGGTGTTGTATCTTACGCTAAAATAGTCTTTATCACCCATGAGAAGTAATATTTTTCCCCTTGGAAGCCGTTAAAAAGAATTACCTCCTGATACGCAGCTTCTTTTTCCCGCAGTTTTCTCTCTAGCTTTCGGCGCTCATAGGCATCTTCTTCATCTTCTTCTCGATCTCTTTTCTTATCCTTTTCTCGTTCTCGTTCCCGCTCTCGTTCTCTTTCCCGTTCCCTCTCGCGTTCCCTTTCTCGCTCCCGCTCTCGTTCCCTTTCCCGTTCCCGCTCGCGTTCCCTTTCTCTGTCTCTGCTTTTTTCTCTAAAGAACAGAAAAGATCCAAATTTAAGTATTCAGCTTCATCTCTACTTGCACATGGAATGCATCAACGCACTATTTGTAACATTTTACAAATTATTTTTCTTGTGCAATTGTACAACATTAGCCAACACATCAATTGTCATAAATCAACACTTCCAATACATTCAAGTTTGTAGTTGTTTTAGCACTCTGATCACTAAGAAGGGATGTCCATAGAAACCAAGAATGAGTACATGGCAGCTCCCAGAGTGTGTTAGTGCTTCCCCCACAGAGAGCTGACCTAAGTGAAACTCAAAAACACTTTAAAAAAAAAAAAAAAAAGGCGCTTAATAATCCTTCATGTTTACAGGGCTTCCAGACACAAGGACCTTTCAATTTTAAGTGCTACAGCTTTTTTTACTCTGCTAAAAAGGATGAAATTATCTAGGGCCTGACAAAACTAGTTAGTCTCAGACTGAAAGCAGCTTCTTCCTAAATACACACACAGATATATATACACCCACAGCCACAGGGGCATGCATTACGAAACATAAAAACTACTTAATCTAGAAATAACTAGCTTAAGCAGCTAAGAGATAACAGTGGCAGAAAGAACCTCAAGTAGGAATATCACTACCCATTACAGACAAGAATAAGATTCTAGAGAAAATGGCACATTTGAGTCACGGTTGGCTGGCTTGCTTGCTGTGTATGACTTGTTATACTGATATACTGTGGAAAAAAAAAAAAAAATCAAGTATTCTTCCAATCTGCATAAATGCAGCATTTTCCAAAATCTGACTTCCTGCTTTTATACTGATCTTCCAGACAAGATCATTTTTTTGAACGGGCAGCCATCGGTGAACTATCTACACTAAATGCTAGGAAAAAGTGAAGCAGTCAGACAGCAACTCCGAGGTACTGACCTTGATCGGCTTCGATCCTTGTTGCGATCTGAACTCCTTTCGCGGTCTCTGTCACGATCTCTGTCTCGCTCCCGGTCTCTCTCTCGGTCTTTAGTTCGGTCACGATCCCTATCTCGTTCACGTTCACGTTCCTTCTCCTTCTCTCGTTCACGTTCACGCTCCCTTTCTCTTTCACGTTCCCTCCTTTCTCGTTCACGCTCCCGTTCCCTTTCTCTTTCTCTGCGTTCTTTTTCAATTTCCTGTCTTTCTTTCTCCTTTTTGCCTTTTTCCTCCTCCAGTTTCTAAAAACCAACAAGAGAACTTTCACAGTTAATTTCATAGCTATAGGAACTGGATATTCCCGGCGCAACACACAAGGCTGGTAATGGAAATACCAAAACCGCCACTGATTTTCAAATATTACATAGGGTTTGGTGGGTATTTATTTTTTGGAACTTGAAATCAAAATGCAGCAATCACAAGACTAGATTTCGTGCAAAAGCATAGATCTACACAGACCAGCAATCTCCAACCTTAGCAGGGCAGGGCTGGCCTGGCCTTGTATTACAAGTTGACTAAACTGGACATACACAGTGCACTGCCAATCATGGTTCAGGTGGGCAACAAATTCCATAGGTGAAATAAGCCACTTGGGTACAAGCAAAGTGAGCTTTTAGCTGACAAAATTAATTCTGTTCAACTAGAAAGAAAAAATATATCAGTGGAATGCTTACTGGAACAGTGAATTATTTCCCAAGAAATCTTAGCAGACCAAAACCATCCTATATGAAAACTTGGGTAAAGAATTTTATCCACTTACACATGGTGCATGTGGTTAAACAGTGAAGAGAGCTGCAACCTTTCCCCCTTGCCCCTACCTAAAAAAAAAAAAAAAGCTCTAACTGCTCATTGGTAAGAACTGGACTCTGCAGAACGGAATCTTTAACTTTCACCACTGCAAGATGGAGAGAGTTAAAGAGAAAAAAAAAAAGGGGGGGGGGGGAAAAAAAAAAAAAAAAAAAAAAAAAGAAANTGGAAATAGCTCTTTTGAAACACAGAAGCTAAAGGGTTACCTGCTACAGTTCTACTAAAAATTGTATAAAATTGTCACTTTTTCAAATAAAAACAATTCCTATGACCAGAATTCCTATAAGACAATAGAAAATACATCAACAGAATGATAGATAAATCCATCCTTGGAAGCAATTGTTATGTGTTAACTTACAGATGCTGTGCTAGGACATGGACCGCCAACACTGGATTAACCTTGCCTATAAGCTATGTTTCTGGGAGGAAGAGCAAGTACACGGTTCACAAATATACCAAATAACAACCAAATATACCAAATTTCTACCTGATGGATGTCATAACACCCATAGCACCACATTTTTGAACGTATTTTGAGCAGAAAAAAAACAGGTTTATCCCCTTTTTGGCTCCACTTTTACCACCACTGAAATGAAATTAAAAAACCGGAACAATGAAACAGCATTTTCTCTCTTTTTTTCTTTCTTTTAAACAAAGTATTTAAGACAACTTTAAAAAGCAATCTTACCTGGTATGCATTCTTCTGTCATAGGCCAGGGACCAGAGAACCAACAAAGGATTACAGAAATAAAGCTAATTCACTAGCAATCAATGTATCCAGTCAAACCACACTGCATTGATAGCACAATACAGGTAAACTGATGTTGGATACATTGAAATCACAAAAGGAAAAAGGGACTAAAAATGGTAGGAAGTTGGTAGAAAACTGATATGAAAAACAAACTTAAATTCTACAGAATATACTGGGCTAAAAACCAGTTCCTATAGGACTATATTTTACAAGAGCTTTCTGTGTTAAACCTTTGTTTGGTCAGATGTTAAATCAGGTTGCCACTTTTAAAAATCCAACTTACCTCAAATTTCATTTAAGACAAGCTTATATGCTGAAGTGGTTGATACTTACAGGTTATCTTAGATGTTCCAATAAAAATTTCTTTGGTTGAGCCTCTGCTTTTTTACCACTCTCTTTGTTCACAGTGAGAAAAGAAAATTTCTCGAGAGTGTTTTTTAATATATACATATAGGTAAATATATACACACAAAAAAACCTTGGTGTTTTAAAACCATTTTGTAGGTCCACTTTCTTAAAATCCAATTGAAAAAAATGGCCTCTCTTGTAATCAAAGCCTGACCTCACCAAATCCTATCAACCTAAACAAGAAGATCTGAAAGGGTAATGGGATGGGAACGGTATCAGATAAACTGAAGCAATGAAGAGAAATGAACAGGTAGAAGAATTATAAATCTTACCTCGAGCTCTCTTCAGACTCGTCCGTGCTGTAAATGGACGCCCCCTGCAATGCTGACACCCTGACAGTCTGTGGTTATTGTTTTATAATCTCATACCAAAAACATGCAAAGGTTCACTGTGCTCTCTAGCCAGCTGCATGAGATTCAACAGCCCCTTTTAAATGTCATATCCAATATACACAATGACTACTTGAAGTTGATTTTTAATGTTAAGAGACCCAAAATAGTCCCCAAATAATACAGATTAAAGGCAGTAAAGTGCCAAACAGCTTCTGAAACAATGAAGCATTTTTTTGTTGTTGTTGTTTTTGTTGTTTTTTTGTTGTTGTTGTTGTTGTTTGCTTGCTTTTAAGCATATGAGTTGTTTGCATTTTATACCAGTGACTTGTTAGGGCTTGGAATTAAACACAATTCTACTGAAATTCCAACAGCAACCAGTTTTACATTCAATTATTGAGCTTCTCCATATGCTTT
The DNA here is from genome assembly GCA_013389825.1 of Crypturellus undulatus. NCBI lineage: Eukaryota > Metazoa > Chordata > Aves > Tinamiformes > Tinamidae > Crypturellus > Crypturellus undulatus. The sequence goes on from VWPW01030918.1 coordinate 83,329, forward strand.
CTCCTAGATTTTTTTCCCCCATAGGTTTTTATTTCCAGCTTAGCTGAGACAAAAACTGAATATGTGTATTTCCGACAACATACAGTCACTTGTGTTTACATTGATACAGCTGTAAAACAACATGGTACCTCCCCAGTGAATACACAAAGTAAAGGTGAATAACACAGGCATACTTCACCTTGCTCTACCTTTAACTTTTTCATTAATGTTGACTTGGGGTATTTTGAAATCAAAGTGTGTGCTCAAAAGAGGAGTCTGCTGATACTTCCATGGACCCCAGTCTCGTGGAAAAATAATACCATCTTTAAGCTAAACATTAAAATAAGAACATTACATGCATAGCTGTGTTTCACTATCCATAAGCACCATTCTCTAAAGCAGAAACATTCACAGATGCACTAACATTAACAGAAACTTCTATATATGGGAATCCTTAGGTGGGATTTGATGTGCACAAACATTTCCAAGCCAGTTACCCCTTTGCATATTTTTCTGAGGGGGCATCCATAAGTATAATAAAAAACAGAAGCTCATACTTACATCCTATTCCATGTTACTTTCCAAGCTGTGAGTTTCATCTTGCATTAGTCACCATATGATCTCTATCATAATGGTGGGGGTCAATGAATAGATTAGCTTAATGGGAATTTACAGTTCTTCCATGCATCTAAATTTTGGTAAGTCTGGTAACCACTGACCTAGTTTTAATCTTCCCCCACTCTTAACTTAGAATTATTAAAATAAAAGACTTAAATTTATTCAAGTTTCAATTCCTCATAAAATCTTGGATTATGTTATAAATCTACCTACAAAAACACACTCAAGTGTATGTCTTATACTGCAGTCCCATTTATTCTTTAGTTATAAATATCTTGACTTAATGTAGGTGTAGAAACTTAAGTTGCCTTTATTCATGTTAAAGTGAGATGACTGCAAAGTAATCAGTAGCAATCAAAAAAATCTTAGCATAAAGACATCACTTTAACGTGGCATTTGTCTTTTGTTGACTTCTAAAGAACTACGTATATTAAACCTAATACAAACAGCATTTTACGTGATATTGCAATGTACAGCTACATTTTTAAGTGTTTCTCTGGATTTCAAAAAAGTCTAATTTGTATTAAGTGCAAAAACAAGAATACTACCTTGTGTGTGTCTCTGAATTTACTGATCTCTCTCGATATCAGGTCTCTTTTGTCTTCCTCCATTTCTATAGCATTTATATCCTCCTAAAAAACAAGGGGACAGGTGGAAAAGCATTAAAAGCCATCTGTACAGACACAGAACAAAAAGAGAAAAGCTGAAGGTTAGAAGTTTTCAACCAGTCTTGTAAGAGATAAATAAAGTCCTTCTGCAGTACCAAACCTGACAGTCTGATGTTAATGAGTGAAAAAAAATAATAAAAAAAATCAGATGGACAAGAGTCACAAATCTGGCAACTAGCAGTAAACATAGTCATTGTCAAAGCCTACAATGTAAACGAACCTTGGTGATGAGTGGATAAGGTATCAGTGGGGCCACTGGAAATCTGCGGAAAATCTGCGGAAAAATCCACGGAGATTTTTTTTTTTAAAAATAGATTGCACACTACTCTGAAAAACAATGTTTTGTATGTTTGCACTATAAAGCAATATTGTATTGCTGTGATCTCATTTCTTTGATTCAACAAAATTACAGAAGAACCTCGCTAATTCTCCCTTCTCTAAACTACTGAAATATAGAATGAGTCTCATATTAGTAAGACTTCACCATATTACAAAGTATACTACAGCATATTAGTACACTATGATAAAGTCATAAATAAGACTAAGCTACACTTGCCAAAATGAACAATCAGTATATTTGTGGTGCATAAATCTTGAATTTATTTACTCGCTAATTCGCAAAATTTGGTAAATTGCACCTTAAGCATCCTAGTCGTTAATGCGAATTAGCGAGGTTCCCCCATGCTTGAAATTGAAGAGAAAAAAACAAAAACCAAAAAACAGATTCCACTCATTCTCATTTCCCCCCATACATTTTCATCTGCCCCACATCAGTCATGCCTTCATCCAGAAAAACTAATCACAGACTCTGCTGCTAACAGCAGCTAGAGTCTTCTTCAACCCGAATCCTTTAGGGAACAGATCCCACCCTCCACACAAAGGTCTGCATCCACTTCCCCCATTTTCTCCCCCCCACCCAACAGTCCTTCTCTCCCCTCTCCTTTAAGGGCAGGAGAGCAATGAGTTAGGACCACCTCTTCACTTCCACCTTCACTCCCACGCAGGCCAAATGGGGCAACCTTCAAGTTTCTTTTCCTCCTTCCCATTACGGAAGGAAGGATGGGGTATAATTTCAAACCACAAGTGCTATATTTTTAAAAGAGCATATTCATCTACTCGACTAGCTCAGGTTGGTCTCATTCTAGATGACACAGAGCTAGCAGAATACCTCCATCCGAACAGTATGCTCAGGGCTTTCAAGACTGATGGCCTCTTTCAGTTTGAGCTACCTGTCATTTATACACCATGAGGTCATATATGTACCCACAACACAATTAACATGGTTACAATGCTTCTTTAAAAAAAATACAGCTCATAGCATTAGACAATGACTCATTCTTAAATTCCCATCCAATAAGCATCTTCTCCCAAGAGAAGGGAGAGGAAAGAAACAGATTCTCAGCTCAGCACTCTCGTAATCTCAGGTTAGCCATAGCTACCAATGTTGTGGGGGCAGATGCACTCGCTCCGTGAGGGAGTTGTGGCTTCTTGCACCACACACACACCCTCGCCATGAGCAGCTGAAACTGCCTTATTGCCTTGGAATGGTACTTTGCAGAAGACTTAAGTGAGTAAAAAAAATCCTGGTAAAACAATTCTCCAATCTCTTGTATATTAGGTGAGGCATGGCAGATGAGAGCCCACAGTTAGAAACTTGGTTGGAAAAGCTAAGTCTGAGATTGCTCATTCTTATTCCCTTTTCTCCAGAGTTTGCTTTAATGCATTAAGACCACCATTCATACAAGCAGGTGCTGCACCAGAACACTCATTTTTACCTAACATATTTTTGGCACATTACACAATATAGGAAAACCAGCTGATCAACACAGCTAAATCGACATCTGTGTAAAGTGATTTTGTAAAGTAGTATTATTAAAAGGCACCTTTCATCCCTCAAGGATTCCTCAAAAGTTTAAGTATACACACATACAACTACTGAAGTGCTTCCACATTTGGTGAGAGTGCAGCAGCCAGTTGAATCAAGGCACACTACAAGAACACATACAATAAGTAAGGAAAGGAAGAATTTGTCAAAAACCACCAGAGCAAACTCCTGCCATTACAAAAAAATGCCCTGGCATCTTTCAGTGACAATGCACGGGATGCAGGAACTCATTTCAGCTGTTTTTAAAGATCTTGTCTGGAAAACCTACGTGTGCACACACACATACACCGATTACACTGCACTGAATTCAGCATTTCCATATTCAGAAGGATGAAAGGTTGTTTGAAACCTGCCCAGATTGGAGCCTTTTGCTCCAAGAAGTCTAGGTGCTTAGACCCTTAAACCGTCCTGAAGGGAAAGTTTCTATGACTGACTAGATTTCAGCTTAAAACACAAAACTGCTGCTGACATCAATGCTTGTTGATTTGTTTTCTCATCAGGAGTTTAGGCTTATAGTATTTGCACAAGTTTTGGCCCTTATATAAGGTGAGCTGAAGAAAAATCTGTTTTGTCCAAAATCAAAACACATACGTCCTCCTTCTTTTCCTTTTTCTTCTTCCTGGGATGAGAGTCAGATTCCTGGGAGGGGGCATTGAGCTCGCTGGAATATTCTCGTATTAAGACATCAATGGCCCCTTTAATTATCTGATCTCTTCTCTTCGTTTCCTCATCCAGTGCTTCATCATCATCATTCGCGGTCTCTGGTCTGGAGTTCTAAGGGGAAAATGGCAAAGGAAGAGAAACCAATAAATTGGGAATATTAGTTTTATTCCAAAAGTTCATCTTTGATCATTGTATTTATATGCCTAGATTATTTACTAACAACTTAAAAATAGCGATCAGTTGTGCAGTGTATTATTCGGATCTTTTCACACTAGCAGATACAAGAGGTCATACAGTTTTACATGCAGAATCACTGCAGAGGGCAACTGTAGGACTATGTAATAAAACAGAATAGATACATAGTGGTTAAAGTGGTAGATAGGAAAAAGAGCACATGATTTCATAGAAAGGTAATCACTATAATCCAAGTTTTGGTCAAAAGTTTCTACCATCCTTCCTCCAGAGCTTTAAGACATTTCAACAACAGTTCTTCAAAGCCTACTACTTTAATGCCATGCAATACAAATATCTACCTCTATTTTTACAGTTGCAATATATAAAAGGGGATCTATAATAGAAGAAACATTGTCAGAAAAAGTATTCCTCACATGGCAAACATTTTCTTATTGTTGCTGATTGATTACATCACAATTCCTCTCACCTTTTTGCCTCTTTCAATGTTGTAGGGAGGAAGAACAAACACAAAGCGCCTTTCGGTGACCACTACATGAAAGAATATAACATACTAACCTGCATGCTAAGTAAGTCTGCCCGCTTCTCAATCCCCTCCATCCTTTAAAAAAATGGAATCCTACCTGAGAATCCAGCTGGATATGTCGTCAAGCGATAGGTGGTGGGTGGAATGAGGGGGAGGAAAGGGTCTGATGGAACAGCAGCTAAGATTGAGGGGGAAGGGAGGATTCAGTTGGAGCTGAAGAGGCTGCCAGGCCAAGGAGGAGCAGGCTGAAAAGAGCTAGAAGGCAGTGACAGAGTGCGGAATTGAAGAGGACCAGCAAGAAGATGTGATCAGGGAGAGGATCTAATTAGATAAAGGTTTGCTTGGTGTGTCTCTATAAGAAATTGCTTTGTAGCATATGTGTTTGATTTCTTAATAAAAGATTACATAAAGCTGCAACCTGGGGATCTGAGTGGCACCAGTGATGGGAGGCGCAGGTTAATTGAAGTGAACCACAGAGGTACAATAAAATATGCTTGATAAAAATTCCTCAGCAGCTCCAGACTTTCTCTGCTTATGAAAAGACACTTGGAGCTATTCTCACTCTGTTTAAGCAAAATAAGCATCTATTGTTGTCTTTGACAAAATGCAACTTCAAAGACACAAACAGGACCCGCTGCTTTACTATAGCCATCCTCAACAACCCAAAAGACCACACAGAAAAAAAAAATGCATGAGATGTCCAAAAACTTCACTGCTACTTTAACCTTGAGCACAGTCCCAGCTGTGAAGCATGGATATTACAAGTGACACCAACAGGAAACAAGGAGGCCTAGAACGGAAGGGGAAGGCAAATCACACTTTTTCTCCTAACGCAGGTTTGCAGCCTATGTATTACTCCATTCTATGCTCATGTACTTAGTATTCTGCTTTACTGAGCTATTGTGTTTAACTCCATATGCTAGACAGACGGTCAAAAGTGCTTCAAGTCTCATTGTTATGCCTCTTGCTTAAGGAAATGAAACTATGTGTTCCCACTACACTCTACATAGCTTTAAGAGCAACTCTGATTTAGCTTTCTGAACAAGAACTTCTGTTCACTTTACAGAAAGTAGTTTAAGCAGAAAATATCTCAAGGTATGTGCATAACCTTAAAATAGTTAAAGAGCAAATCTAAAAACTAGATTACAAAGTGAGACACATTATTTTAGCAAAGAAATTGATAAAATTCATTTCAATGCATATTCTGCAGCTCAGTATTTTTGTACCTCACTATAATCTGTATATTCCAGAATATACAACAAGCATTAAAAAGGTTAAGAATTAGTAAATAACCAGTGACCAATATCTTTTACCCTTAGAAAGCAACAGTACAAAAATGTAGATACTTTCCCATCTCCTAAACATGGGATTTGCCTGTGAGCTGTCCACTGGCTGACAACTACACAGAATGATCTACTTCTAGAACATATGAATGAGAGGGAGAGAAAGACATTGCAGGATGGAGGGGAGAAACCCTGATTATCTTTACATAGGTTTTACAGTGTTTGCCACAGTAACAATTCCTTGAGTTTATAGACTTTTAATAGTTCATGAATAAGGATGCAGTGGCAGATTCATAACGTTGGACGTGTTACTAAGGTTTAGAATGGATTACAAAATTCATTCTACAGTTTCAGTTGTAGTTTATGGAGTCTGCAACATATTAAACTACTGCAGTGTTTTTAAAAGTCAGTTAAATAGAAATGACTTGCACACTGACATTCTAATTCCAATATAAAACACATTTAAATAGAATTATATTGATATATAAATTTACACAGAATAGCTACATGGTTAGTCAATTTCAAATAACTGAGTGTGTTTACTCATACTAGTCAACATGTTAGAAGCTCTCCAGTGTCCTTGCAAATGAGAAGCTTAGACTTCACTGGACTTCAATATATCTTCAGACTCATTAATGTCATTTTTGAAAAATCCTAAAATTAACTAAGGGCAGAGCCAAGAACAGAATCTCCAAGACCTGCTTACAATCTTAACTAGCAAGTATTTCAGCATTGTCTCAAGTCACACACTATATACATACCCCATTAGAGGCCTTTTTCTTTGCTTTCCATTCATCTAGCTGAGCCTTTGTCTTTGCATCAACTTTGACTAGCAGCTTCTTTTCTCCAATCTGGAGATCATGGAGTAGTCTCAGTGCTCGTAGCGTAGAATCTGGTTCTTTGTACTCGCAAAATCCAAAGGCTAAAACAGATGATTGAAATGAAATGTAAGAAGCTCTTTGGGTGATTTATTTTGAGGAAAAAAAAAAAAGTGTTTGGAATCATTAAGCCTATGCTTTTTTTGTTGTTTGTTTGTTTAAGCCAGGAATATACATCATAAAGACAGTCAAAAGATCATTTATCTTTGACATGATTAATGGCCCAGTGAATAGAATTAAACATATACTGTGTTTGTAAGGCTTTTGACATGACTTTCTAAACTGAAGAAATGGAAGTCTGCATGAAGGTATAGCAGAGCTGCAATTATTTGAAGGCCAAAGATGTCAACCAATGGGTCACTGTTAAGCTAGAAGGATATTTCAAATTGGGTTCTTCATGACTAGTAAAGAAAGTTGTAATTAAATGAGAAAAGGACCTTAAGACCACAGTAAATAAGAAGTATGATACAACAAAAAGTTGAAGAAAATGATTAAGAGACAATCAAATACAGTTCAAGAAAATCAGTTCCATTTGGGGAAAAGGAGAAAAGATAAATTAGTTTGGATATCAGGAAAACCTCCTTAGCAGTTAAGCAGGAACAGACTAATATTCTAAAGGAATAGACTGTTTAAGTGCTGCAAATCTCCTTTCTGAGATTAAGTCCAGACTAGTAAACCTCTCTCAGGGATGGGTCTGCAAACCCTTGGCTCTGTTTCAGAACAGAAAGCTGAACCTCCAAGAAACACTCTGAATCTTTCTTCCTCACCCCCTTTTCTTTCTTGATTCCAAGGCCAGAAGATATTAACCTGTCTTAATCTGTAAAGTATTAGGATAGAAATGCCTCAGATATATATTTGAAAAGTTGCCAGTAATAAAAACAGTAGTTTGGCCCGAGATTATTAAAAGCACAAATGTTTACCTTGAAGTTTGCCAGATGCTCCTTGTACTCTCTTCCAACTCAAAACTAAGCCGCATTTCTGTATTAAAGATAAATAATATTTATTAAACACCTATTGTGTTCAGAGCATTGAAAAAAATCGTTGCTACTTTCAATTATTGTTGCAAACACATGTGAAAAGCATAAACACTACTAGAAATAATTTATGTCCAATGCTATATACCTACAGCTTAAAAAAAAAAAATCCACAAAGCTGTGCTCTTCAAGTGCTGTGCTCTTCAAGTATTTACCAACTTAAAACTCAAGTCTGATGGCCACTATTCAAGTGAGTTGAAAAAAAGATTTAGTTTCAACGCATTACTTTCTAGTAGTTATTATTTACCAGCCAACCATAATATTTAACAAGCAGCGCAATGCACTTACCGCTAGAAGCTGCCGTATGAGCATGTCTGAGGCCTTCTCAGAAATGTTGCCTACAAAAACAGTGGTAGTGGGACCGGTGTTTTCATCATTTTCTTTGACTTTTAAGCCGGGGTGTTCTTTTCTGACTCCCAAATGTTTTCCAACCATAGACACTGTGGTAGGAACTAACACCTAGGAAGAGGAGAGGTTATAAAGAAGTGTTTTTGTTGTTGCTGTTTTTCCCCATAGTTTTAAGAGACTTAAATCCATAAGACAGAAGAATTGGAAATTGTATTTCAGAATTAAGTTTTCATATGAGCATTAGCTATGCTTATGGAGTGAGATACCATAAATAGTTCAGGTAAACTCTTTACACAGCACAAAAAGAGATTGACATTTTCTGGCAAGTAAGGAAGAAAAAAAAATTACACCCCTCTCCTTCTGTTGCTAATGAAAGAATCAAGACACAAGATCAGACATTTGACTCATGGAAAGTTGAAGTAACTCACCTAACAGTGTACTAGATTCTTAAAAGAGCAAACTGCAATAGAAAAGTAACTCTGACTCAAATAAAAGGTCTCAAAGGACTCATGACAAGGCTTAAAGCTTTTGCAGAGTGAATAAACACCATTGCTTTACCAAGTCAATATAAACCCATTATTATAGCCTCTTGCTTTAGTTAAGGAGCAACCACTTATTAAATAGACCACACAAAGATGGGCACAATGATCTGTTCTAGTTTGCTGCATCTCTCCTTCCACCTATCACCTGACAATACATATGCATTTTAATCCTTTTAATAAGGTTCTTTTTAATTAAACTAACTTTCAGGACTGTGAATAATGCATTTGCTCCATCTTGGTCTTATATAAACTGGTTTCTGTGAGCATGTTCTTGTGGAACATAATGTAAACGGTTCAAAACTTATTATTTTGGGGAGATTTCACTTATGCAAAAGTCATAAAAATGGTAATGCACTTTGAAGCCAAGGAGCAAAACTTTATACTTTAAAGTGTCCATTTATGTCCATTTATCATAAGTCTTCTTACCAATCAGGAAAAAAAGAACTATTTTCATATACTCCTCTGCAGACGTGTATTGCACCCAAATCTTCCTTCCCATTCGATATGGAAAAAGAGGATTTGTTTGTAAGCTGCTCACACACCTTTCTAGACAACTCAACAGTGAAGCACAATGCCCTCATAAACCTGGATTAGGCGATGCCTCCAGAGCACTCTGCTGGGTCAGCAGTCTTGAAAGATTTAGAACCTGACCACAATGCACAGCTAGACCATGCGTGAGGATGAGGTACCATTACCTAAATCATTGTAGTTCAGAGTAATCTTTTTGAAAAACAGCAATTGCTCCAGTACTGCAGCTAGCAAGTACAGACATGTTTTCAAGCTTTGCTCAGATCAGAAATTAACACAGTATTAGAACAGGTGCATTCAAACCTAAGCACTTTCTTTTATAATATGAATTCAGGTGAAATACAGCAAAACAGAAAAATACTATTATCCTATGTATGAAAGTTTTACTCTCCATTTTCCACAGGAACTTAGGGAAAAATTTCTTGACAGTGAGAATGACAGAGCACTAGAACAGGTTGCCCAGAGAGGTTGTAGAGTCTTCTCCGGAGATATTCAAAACTCCCTTGGACGCAGCCCTGTGCCACATGCTCTAGGTGACAATGTGGGTGCAGCAGGGGTTGGACTAGATGATCTCTAAAGGTCCCTTCCAACCTTACGGATTCTATGACTCTATAATTTTATTTTCCTATCATTTCATCTCCAGTATAATACTTACAGTTGGAGCAGGAGCCATAATGCCCATTGGTACAGGAATCATAGGGGTCCCTGAGAAAGACAAGACGTTAATATTGAACTACCATATTAAGATTGCTAATGAATGTAAATTAATCAATTGCAGACATCATTTCCAAACCAGAAAACAACTCTAGTCAAATAAAAATGTCATGGTATTGAAAATCCCCAGTAATTCCTAAGCATTCGAGCATAGCTCATTGACACTATACAGCAGGTAGATTCTGCTCATGGTCTTATCTGTCATGCTCTTATTTTGGTTACTTTGTTCCTCAGGAGCAAAATTTATTTTCAAAGAGTATTCAGACCATTCTGCCTAAAAGATATTTGTGTGATTAATGAAGCAGGGAATTCCATAAATAGAAGTAAGAGCTGGCAAAGTCCTACAACCCTGTTCCTGAACGACTCAGTTCTCACAGTGCAATCCATTCTGCATATGGCTTGGGACTAAGGTCTGATAAAGGACGGCAGCCAGTTTCACATTATTTACAAAACAGCTTAATAGTGGTCACATAGAAAGCCTCAATCTAGAAGTTTCATACCTGCTAAGCCCTTGCTTAGTCTTTAAAACTTGACTTAGAACAGTTATTTACTCAAGATGAACCATGCACTCTTCCCACTACGAAAATCACTGACACCCTTAAGTACCATCACGTGAACTAATGTCTGTTCATAATAAAGGTTGCTATTCTTTGCATGCCAACTGCTAGAGAGGGATAAAGATATTGCGTGACTAGATTTCACAGCCAGTCCCGTTATTAAAAGAAAAAAAAAAAAAGCATGGGAGAGAAAACAAATCAAGAATGCTGTAATCAAGCCCATGTTCTTCACAGAAGAATGCGATGCCCAATGTAGTTAGTTTTCAGAGACAAATCTATAGCTATCTGTTCTCTGAAACAATCAGCCTAATATGAAGCAGCAGCCAGGAAATCAAATGAAATACTGAGCATCATCAGGAAAGGTACTGCCAGAAGTACAAAGCTCTAGATATAGAGCAGTACACACATAAGCTTCTACTATATGCCCTAAGTCTTGATTACTGCACACAGATCTAGTCTCTGCAACCCAACAAGAATCTGCAGCCTAGAGAAGAGCAACTGTGTGATTCAAGCGGCAAAGCAGCCTTAGAAGAAAAGGTCTCCAATGTGGAGGCTCACGAAGCCTGGATCAATGTGGCAGAAGCACACAAGGCAAGCCACCAAATCTCCACAGCTTTAGAACTGAGGTGCACTCACTAAAACTAGTAGGAAATTATTTTAGAGAGAGATATATAAAAATCATACTTTATACAGGGGGCAACAAAGTTCTGGAATTTGATGCCTCAAATGCATCAAACTTCGTATTAGAGGTCGCGTTTGTTCCTTATGAAGTCCATATCTGCTAAGTTTCCAGACAGATTTAAAAAAAAAATACTACAATAAGACAGAGAACTGAACACAGAACCCACAGGCTGCAACAGAACCTTTCATTATGTGGTTAACTCATTCTTCCACATTCAGCATGTTTCAGAGCATGAAAGAATCCTAAAACTGTTGGGCTCCTCAATGGAAGTATCTAACACAATACAAAATAAAACATTTTTGTTGGTTATTTAAATATGAATTAAAAATGTAAACAAGAGTGACAGCACAAAGCTAGCTTCTACCAAATTTGAAGATTCTCTGAAAGTTGCTGCCGTATTTTCACATAACAAATGTGAAAATTTGAGCATTTCCAAAGGCCGTAATGCCCTATTTGAAAGGAACTGAAAACCTCAGTCCACTGAGGTGTTACTGAAATACATTTACTCAGAATATCTTTTGCAAGTAACAGAATTTTAAATAACCAAGGGTAATTTCTTTCTAGAACAGCTCCATATACTACCATAACTTACCAGGAGGCACAGGTGGAGGAAAGCCAGGAAACTGTGGAGGTGGAATCCCAGGGGGAAGCGTTGGGATTCCCATGGGAGGGCGATTCAAATGAGGTGGAAAAGACATTCTTACAGTTGCAAACTATCAAAAACATAGAAAAAGAAAACATTGCACTAGTCAGTTCCCAAACATTAATTACAAAAGCAGTGTAACTGATAAGTATCTGCAATGATTGTAAATATTTAAATGGCTATTCAACTACAAATAGAAACTACCCTAACTTCCCTTTCCTTGGATGAGCATTAAGTCACAGATACAGTAAATATCTTTCATGATGAAAAAAACAGCACTATCAAGATGTTTCAGAATGAACAAAAAACAGAATCATAACTGACCTCTCATACCAATGTTGAATTAAACCATTTGTCAATGAATTTCTTAAAAAATAAATCTTTTTTCCCTTTCTATATCTGAGCATAGAATTAATCCTGGAATATACTTTTCAGTAACCCAAACTGTTCTCTTGTAAAAAGAAACAATCACTTACAAAACAGATGTGGAATGTGAATTGTATTTAGAAATAAGGACATTGCAGAAGTTCCCAAATTCCAGTCCAGAGACAGTTAAAAGTTTGGAGAAGGGTTCTCCAATCTATTTTTAACTTCCCAGTTCCAGTGTCTTAGTTCAACTTGTCCACGAGTTGAGGCTTGATATGCTAACACGGATAGTAGTTTGCTCATTTTATAGTTTGCTCATGAGATTATTATTTTTATGTATACATTACTGAGTATAACGGACACCAGGCAATGAAGAAAAAAATAGAGCACTCTTAAAACTAATGAGGCATATATTTTTTCTCACAGTATTATCTTATCAGCCTTACATGGTCAAGTCTTTAAAAAGTATCTGCCCTCTCAACTCTAGAAACTAAATGGAGCACTACGGTTGAAGGTAACACAAGCTAGACCTCTGCACTTATGCTCGTGAGAGCACACTTGGCATTCCAGCATGTTGTCATGAGCCCACGGGTACATACACACTGCAGTGAAAAAGCACGAGAGGAAATTCAGACATACCCCATCATGTGGGTACCAACTACAGAGACACAGACTACAGGAGTTCAGTTAGCTCCCTAAGCAAACAACTGGGTTTCTCAAAGGACTGTACAGCCTGCATTATGGCCTACAGCACAGTATCTTCACTGCAACTGCTTTTGAAAGATGTCAAAAATAAAGCAGCAGGCCTTGAGAACAAGAAAAAGTTATGATAAACAAAATTCTGACATATGAAATAGATTTATAGACTGGAAGATACCTTCTCCAACTTTCTGGCATAGAACATGAATGAAACACCAAACAAAACCTTTGCCAAAGACCCACGTGCTTGCCATGCATGCACAAGGCCAAGTTGTTAACAAAACTCTTAAATACTAGAAGAGCTCAAATTGTGACTCTACCATCTTAATATGTATATTTAAAAGAGCTCAAAAATGGTAAAAAGAATCAAGTAGCAAAACTTTGCTTCCACATAGATTTGAAACACTGAGACATAAATACACGTAGTGGATTGGAGAGAAGGAATGGCCATACACACTTGCTGGTAACACCTCTGAGATGTAGAAGGTATTTAAGTAGTCTAAGAATACATATATGGCTCGACAGAATAACTCAACCAAAGATAAGTCACAACGGCAACAAACATTCCTCCAGCAATCAAATAAAAGCTTATTTTATAAAATTTTATACAACATAATAAACAGAAACACTTTCTGCTCTTCAGAGACAACATAATGAAATACACACCTGCCTTTTTTTTTTCCAATTTTAAACCAATTGGCCAAAGAAAAAGCTGCCAAGATGAACTGTAAAGCAATTTTTCTCTTCTTTGGAAGAAAAAAAATCCAGAGGGCTACAGTAGCATTACACAATATGAGGGCCACAAGATCTTAACAAGAGGAGCTTGTAATTCTCCAGGGTGCCTGTGGGGGCAGCTGGTTCTCTTGCTTTGATGAGTACTTCAACTGAGACACCATTTTGGGCTGTGCGTGGGACATCAAGAGGTGAAAAGCAACTTTAACTAAAAAAATGCACAAAAAGGATCAACTAAAAAAAAAAAAAAAAAACCTCTTTGCCTGCACACACAGAGACATATATAAAAAAATAAATATACAAATAACATTCATTAATTGGTATCAAAAGGAAAAAAAATACCACTCACAGAAAAATGCTACTCCTCCGATTTGGAAGTAGTAAGAACTGCACAAATTTAGTGTTTCCATTTTCTATCAGATATATGTAAAATGCACTGCTAACCGTATAGCTTCAAAAAGTTATCAAATTTGAGCACTATATTCTTACTTCTTCCACACTGAAAGGCTGTTTTTGCAACAGCTAGAAAATTGCTCTGGCCCTGAAGACCACAAACACAAAAATTAAAGAAAGGTTTGGTCTTGCTACTATCTATAAATGCTAAACATTAAACTGTCAAAGATAGAATTAAACTCTTATTTCTATTCTATATATTAAAACAAAACAAAAATATCTAGAGTACCAAAGAACCCAGTCTGAGATTGCTCACTGAAGGGATATAAATCCAAGAGTGAGAAAGAGGTATACACCTCTCTGTAGCAGCCAAGAAGCCGCAAGGAAAGAAAATAACCTTTTCTTTTTGGCAGCAAATAGAGAAGATGCAAGAAAGGTGCAGACCCCTCCAGCAGCACAGCATATCCACGCATGCAAGTAATGCATGCATATCCATGCAACTAAACAGCTGCTTACTTGGAGTTGAGACCCCAAGGTCCACTCTACATATTTTGGTGGAGTTTTTATTTCAGACTTGCTCTAGTTTGCTCTAGGGGACTGATTGCTTGTTGACAGTTAACAGTCCATTTTTGGTGTACTTTCATCATGAAGTAATCCAGTTCATCCATTGTAATAATGCAAACCAATGTGCACAGAAGGTGGCTAAGTGGGGCTGACTGGAGACTTGCTTCACAAGCATGTTCCTGCTTGAAGCTAACACACTAACAAAGGTGCACACTTCACTGCCCTTGGGCAGCTTATCCAAGATGCGTATTAACAATGCCAAGGACGGAAAATACCTAAGATTACTCTGAGCAGGAGCAGCTCGGATCCAACTTGAGACATTAGCTAAGGTGAGTACGACATAAAAGCAACTACAACAGTCCAGGTTCAAGTCGGGCCTAGGAGTTTGGTTGCTATTGTACATGGCTTTTCTGAGTTAATAACCCCCAATGGAACAAAGCTTCATGCACAGCCAGCTGCACCAGTTATGGGATTACAAAACTTGGGAGAATACAGGAATACCCATATGCCCCTTAAATTAGGTACGGTCCACTGAGACTTATTAGTTCTGACTCAGTGTCAGAGTAAGCATGCTTTAAAATTCAGGGATTGAGCCTGTAGGGATAGCACTGGACCACACAGGCTCCCAGCACTGGCCTGAGAGCAGACTCAGCTGAAGCGTGTGAGACTGCAGAGAATTTCAAGTATATGAACTGATGGTTACAGTCATTCAGACATTGCTGCCGCACGATTCTGTGCTATCTCTGGCTGCCAAAAGATTAAGATGGGAGTAACCATATGAGAAGCTTTAATGGGACAGTAATGTCAAGACATGTAAATAATAATAAAAAAAAAGTTATAATGACTTTTTAACCTGTTTTCTCATTTGCTTTTCTTTTTCTTAAAAAAGTGACCCATATATGTGTCATAAACAGAGCATATGCTTATTAGTTAAATACCACAGGTAGCTAATGTCTTTTTGTCTTTTCATTTGGCAATTGTACCACCTACCCACAGCAGCCATCTAACTTCTACTAGTGTCACGATTGAACTAATTAGTATCTAAATGTGCTTTCATAAATTGTAACTTTTTTTTAATACAATTTGCAAAACATTTTGTAACCATTTTTAGAACAGTTATGTCCATATGAAACAGGCAGTTACAATATTTGCTGCTGAACTTCAGTTATACCAAACTATATATCTATATATACACATCGATAAATATGCACAAAATCTGTGAGTATTTTAGGTCCATAACACCATGCTATATAATGTCACACTGGTTAAAGGACTGTTATACCTACACATTCGATTTGAACACCCATGTTTCACTGAAGCGTCCACAGAAAAGCTCTCAAAGATAAGCGTTTAAAAGCTATTTGAGAATAAGACTATTTTTATTATGAATCTTACAAGCATTCTGCATTTGGTTTCAATGTCTATATCTATGCAGTATCACAGATTGGACAATATCTCCTCCTAAGTTATGCTGGAGTATTTTATACATTTTTCACCATATCAAAGCATTCAGCTGAGCACCAGAAACATTTTAAGAAACAGGAGACAGTGTACGTAATAAGTCTTTTAGTGCTATCATGCAGGCTTTTACATCACTCTCTACAAGGTCTATGGATTCTTAAGGTATCTGTTGAGCCATCTAAGCCACAGAAAATAACTAAGCCTACAATTTGCCACCAAAAATACTTCTTGTACTACTGATATAAACAAATTACATTTCTCAAAGGAAAAGTCTCACCTTAAGTTTTCTTTTTTATTATTATTATTATTTTTTATCTCAAGCAAGCTGATACTCTCAGTGAAGAATATCCAACCCCTTCTCACACAGCTCCATAGCTTTCTCTAGATTTGCCTGCATGCTACACAAGTTATCACCATCAAACACAAAAAACATGTATTTAGATAAAATAGAAAAAATTGCGTACACTTGTCTGAGATGATCTATCTAGAAATATTCACTAACTGCCACCAAGTGAGTTGGACCCCCAACTATTACTCTGTAGTGTCTGAAAACACAAAGTGCTTACTGAAACCAACAGGTTTGTCCTGAAAATGTTCTGCGACACGTGACACCAAAACAGGAAGAACTTGAGTTTTGCTCCTAATTCTGTACCCATGCAAAGCACAAGCTGAAGTGGCTCTGCACCTTAAACTGTCTGCTCCTTCATTCTTCAGAAGCACAAGCATGCTGTGGCAGCACAACATGAATGGTTACTCAAGAGAGAGAAGCAGCCAGTTGCAAAGGGCTAAGACAGCTCTCTTGTAATAAACTTAAAAGTGGTTCTATGCCTGCTTCTTTAGGTCTGCTTTGGACTGAGTTGCTTTTTATTAATGCAGATGCAGAGGATGGGCAGCCATTCTCTTCTGACCACAAAAATAACTTTTAAAAAAAAGGCAAACATATTTTGATGAAAAGAGAGGGAAGACCCCCATTCTAACGTTTTGTTTCCTGTAGGCCTGGAGGAAAGGAGGGCGGCATGCGGGCTATGAAGCAAGCACATGCGAACACCCCCTCCTGCTCCCGCGGCAGACAAAGGCCTCCGCTCCCCGCAGCAGGGCACGTCAAGGCGCAGCTGCTCGGGCAGGCCCCGCAGCGCCCCGGCCCCGCTGCCGAGGGGGCGCCGCGGCCCGTTCCCACTGGCGAGGCGCCGGGGCCGTTGGCAGAGGCCGCGCCGCGGGCT
>VWPW01030918.1:103875-164430 GCA_013389825.1 Crypturellus undulatus
CCGGCTGCGCAGGGCGGGACGCGGCGGCCGGGACGCGGCTCCGTCGTCCCCTGGTGCCGCGAGAGGAAGGGGAAGGAGGGCGGCCGCCGGCTCGTAAACAATAGCCCGCCTGGCGCGCCGCGCTCCTTTGTTGCCGGCCCCGCTGCCGCCGCTCGGCGCGGGGAACCGCGGCGGCCCGCGCTGCTGCTCGGCAGAACGAGGAGCCGCGCTCGCCCTAGCCCGAGGTAGGTGCCCGGCGTTGCCCGGGCTCGCGGAGCCGTTATGTAACTAGGGGAGCCGCTGGGAAAGCGCCTGGCCCGCCGTGCCCGCCCGGGAAGGAGCAAGCCACAAGTGCGAGCGAGGGCCGCGCTCGGCCCCGCACGGCAGCGCCGCAGGGACAAAGGCGGGCGGCGCGGCCGGGCCTGCCCGCACCCCGGAGCCCCCGCGGCGGTGCCGGGGCGGCCCTGCCCCGCACGGCCGGTGCGGCGTCCTGTTTATCTGGCGGAGCGCACGAGGAAAGTCCCTGCGCATCAACGCCGCGCGCCCCGAAGGAGGGGCTTAGCCGCGGATGGAAAGCGGAGAATTTTCTAGTATTGACACAAACCTCTGTGTGTGTTTACATGCGTGTGCACTTGTGCATTTCTAATGTCATCCCCCTCCCCCACCTCTGCTATTAGCGATTGATCTCCTGCCACTCTGCTCTAGAGAACATGTGGGCCAATCTGCTGAAGTACACCAGCCTGAATTTTCTTTTCTTCTTCTTTTTTTTTTTTTTCTTTTCCTCCACACCACTGAAAATACACTGTGTAGCTAAGTGGAGAAAGAATGTGTGCCAGCTTTAGGGGACATCAATAAATGAAGTCAGCTGCATTGTTTGAGCTTATTTTGCAGTAAGGAAGGGTAATTACACTTAACACGAGGCTCTTTCTGAGAGGGCAGTCAATATGTGAATATTATGAAAACATTAATTTTTTTAATTAAATAGTGATAAAATTTGGATGTATTTCTCCCCCTGCTTTGAAAATGCTGATTTTTTTTTTGACTGACTTGTACACATATCATTGTTCAAAGCACAAACAGGAAGGCAAAACTTTAAAGAAATCTGAAGATGAGTGCCCACACACAAACAGCCGAGAAAGGACAGAACACGACGCTCCTGTGCCAGGAAAGCTATGTTTGCAGTGGGACAGATGAAGCAGTTTTCGAGTGTGATGAATGCGGGAGCCTTCAGTGTCAGCGGTGCGAAGAAGAGCTGCATCAGCAGGAGAGGCTACGGAACCATGAACGGACCCGTATCAGACCTGGGCATGTCCCGTACTGTGACTCCTGCAAAGGTGCCAATGGGAACATAATGCACGCCAGCATGATGGGATCTAGGCAGAGAGCAGCAGTGAGATGCCAGGTGTGCAAAATCAACCTCTGCGTGGAGTGCCAGAAACGAACGCATGCTGGGGGGAACAAAAGGAAGCACCCCATCACGGTGTACCATGCTGGCAAAGCCCAGGAGGATGAGGAGGGAATGGACGAGGAGACCAAGAGGAGGAAGATGGCAGAGAAAGTGGTCAGTTTCCTCTTAGTGGATGAAACTGAGGAGATTCAGGTAAGAACTACTGTGGTTTATTTGAATAGACAAGATCATGTAGCTGTTGTGTTAACCTCATGAGGCAGGTAGCCTCATGCTGCTTGCTGGACTAAGCTAATAGAATCATAGAATCATAGAATGCCTAAGGTTGGAAGGGACCTCTAGAAGTCATCTAGTCCAACCTCCCTGCACACGCAGGGCCACCTAGAGCACGTGGCACAGGACTGCATCCAAGCGGGTCTTGAAGATCTCCAGAGAAGGAGACTCCACAACCTCTCTGGGCAGCCTGTTCCAGTGCTCTGTCACCCTCACCGTCAAGAAGTTCTTCCTTAAATTCCCGTGGAACTTTTTATGCCTCAGTTTGTGGCCATTTCTTCTGGATCTGTCAGTGACCACCAGTGAAAAGAGACCAGCCCCATCCTCCTCACTGCCTCCCTTGAGGCACTTATAGACACAGATCAGATCCCCTCTCAGCCTTCTCTTCTCCAGGCTGAACAAGCCCAGCTCCCTCAGCCTCTCCTCATAGGACAAATGTTCCAGATGTTAATAGTGTAACAGACAGCAACTGTACAAGTTGAGGATAGTCTATTGAGGATAGCACTAAGTGAGTATCTTGGACCCAAAAGACCCAAGTGCCTGGGAATGGCCTTGCACTTGAGATCATCAAAAAGTCAAAACCTTGTGTGGTAAAAACCTCTTCTAAGAAGCTTGGTAAGTAGAACTGGTGAAAGAATTGACCGTACTAATATACATGCAAGCAAGATAAGTGTTCTCTGTGCGGCATGCTGATCATTCCGGAGCAAAACTGAATTGAGGATTGTTGTAGATATCCTCTGTGCAAATGGGAGTGCTGGCAGTCAGTCTCCTCCCATATGACTGAGTGGACACTGTACCAAGCTGTATTACAACCTGCTCTTACCCTCCTTTAGCACCAATAAATTTGTTTTCTATAAATTGGGAAAAAAAGTAGGAAAAACCCTGCCATTTAAAGAGTCCAGTTGTGTGCCATCCAAGTCCTACGGACACCATGTTTAAGCTATATTGCTGGGGACAGGTATTATTCCAAGTTAGCCTTTTGCTGAAAGAGGAGACAGGCCATCAGTTTGGGGTAGGCCTGTCAATAATAATTAATTACTCACCACTCATAGAATCGTTATGGTTGGAAAAGACCTTCAAGATCATTGAGTCCAACCATAAACCCATCCCCACCATGCCTGCTAAACTGTCCCTAAGTGCCTCATCTACATGTTTCTTGAACGCTGCCAGGGATGGCGACTCCACCACTTTCCTAGGCAACCTGAAGGCTTAGGAGAAGTTATTTTGCAGTGGCTAATGAGCAATATTTGAAATTACTTAACTCTTCAGGTAGCCTTTACTCTTGAAAGCATAAGCATGTTACAAAAGGCAAAGTGTTCCTGTTTTTACGCAAGAAAAACAGAAATATAAAACATACCGTGTGTGGAAGTCGCATAGCGTTTAGTCATACAAATAAAAATTCAACCTCATCTTTTGACTTCCAGTTTGCACTAACATACTAAACCTCATCCAGCAGGCACTGAAGGAAAACACATGATCACTTGGAGACTCAGTGTCTGGTTGCTCAAAATTAACATGTTCACACCACCAGTGGTAAAAATTGCGATCTCCTTGTTGGTAGCTTAGTCATTTGCATCCATTGTAGTAGCAGCAAAAGTGTCTGTCTTGCCAATACTGTAGAAAAGATGCAAGATACCTGCATTGTATTTTGGTCAGTTCAGGTATGCTGACTGATAAATCCTCATGGTTTTTGAAGTGGATGGGGGGGGGGGAAGGGTGGTATTCCTTAGGATGCTCTGATATGGGAAGTACACCATCCACCTATAGAACACCAGTGACTGAGTAACTGTTTGGGGTTTAGTAGCAATTCTAAATTTGTCTGCCTCAAGCAAACAAATTTCCTCATAATATGTGAAAGTTGCAATTTACTTTTAAGTTATGGGCTTTGTAATAATATTTATCTGGTCACTAGAGCAAGTTCTGAAATGTTGTAACGGTCATCATACAAAGCTGCTTAAATCTGGGGTTTCATGTTGTTGAGCTGTAGAGTTACCTTTAATCCTTATCAAGGCAGACTTCTGGCTGCTCTTTTAAGTGCTTTACTACTTAAATGTCATGGGTGATGAAGCCAGCTTCCTTATGGGGACAGCAACTGCCCTTTATTGGATCATAAAAATTTGATCAGAAGAGGACTGAAAAACTGTCTGAAGATGTTTTTGCTTCTTATCAAGAAACTGAACCAGAGATCCTCCATCTGGAACAGTCTTCATAGCTGAATAGCTACGTGACAACTCACAGCTAGTCTCACAGCAGTTCAAAAGTTTTCAATCAAAATATTTTCTAGTAACTGGAACTTGAGGAGTGCCTGCTATTTTGGTGATGTTAGTGAGTATGAGGACCTTTATTTAGAAAGGTTTGTCAGTTGGCTAGCTCTGTAGACATCTATAGCATATTTTGCTTTTGATAATGTTGAACAGCCAATGGAAGTGTAGGAAAGTAACCTTCAGCCTTATTTTGTACTTAGTGTCAGCAAGATGATTTTTGAGTACTTAAGAAGAAATCTCTTGGATGTTCTTTATTGAAACAAACATTTTCTTTAAGATGCCAGAACTATAATAGCCTGAAATGTGGAGATTGTTTTCTTTTTTTTTCTTTCTTAAGCCGCCTTTAAGCATTTTTTTTTTGAAACATGAATATTGTTTGTTGCATTAATTGGAAAATGAGGAAACTGATGATTTGCTAACAGTGACAGATTCTGCCATAGTAAAAATTGCTATTCCTAAAAAATCAGGCAGAGCAAAGTAAAGCTGCTGAGTAGGCATGAAACTAGATGCTGGATGGAGGTACTTGCTCGTATGTAAAGGTTTACTATCCTCTGCTTGGAAGTAATTCAGTGAGGCAAAAATTGAAGTCAAAGAGATTTGAATTTGTTTTCCCTTCAGAAGCTGGAGTTGTTAGCCACAAGTGGGTATCTCCCATCTCATTGTTCCTGTTGGTTTTTGGAAGCTGGCAGTTCTGAAGTTCAAGGACGTGTTTATGGTATGGAAGCAATGACTGAGCCAACTGTGGATCCAGAAGCAGAATAGCTTCCTCTGTGAGGAGCCTGGGTGTGAGCAAAGCAGTTCAGCTGAGAGGCAGAAATTCTTTGTTGAGGCTCAGCACTGCACTGATACAGCTATGATAATGCTGGCATCTGCATAACTGTCTTCGTGCCATGTTGCACAGATGTGATGGCCTGCTCAGGGCCAGCTTGGAGCACTTTGCGCTTTGCAGACATGTTCTCGGCTTTCTGAGCTTATGGTTTTCTTGTGCTTATTTCAAGTCCACTTAGGAAGGTCCCACTGCTTGTAAAACAGTTGTTTGCAGAGGATTGACAGTAATTTAAGTTTGTCCCTGTGAAATGAAGGTTTCTCTGTGATGTTCATCACAATAATGTTTTTGAGCATTTAAAAAAAAAAGGCTGGTTATTTCATGTTAAGATGAGATGACAAGTCCAAGATCACAGTGCACACCTGTGGAAGAACCAGAGATAGATGTTGTTCCTCCCAGAGTGTGACCTCTACTGTTACACACAACATATAGCATGACTCTTGGTGCCTTTAAGACTCAGCCCCTAGCTATCTTCACTTACACCCCAAATTTTCCTTTCTATATTTCAGGATTTATGTACCCCGTGAGACCTTGCTGATTTTTTCTATGAGAAAAATCTGTTTTACAAGCTTGACATTCCCAGAAGTTTGGACCCTATTCTGCAAACTTTTTCTCAGGCTATATTACATTTTTGCAGTTTCTCTTTACATGACATTAAACTCATGGCCTTATCTATCACATCTAAAGCAGAGATTTAAATTACAGAGCTCTTGATAACTGCAGCATCTCTTTGTTAGCTACTTTTGACATATTCCATCTTTCTTGCTTGGGATGATATTGTGACTATTATTTCCTGAGCCAATTGCTTTGATTTTGTCACTGCACTCTTTTACATCTTTCCCATGTTAGATTCAAGCTCTTTTTCTTCCATGTGAAAATCCCCAAACTGCATCTTCTAATCTTCTGTCAGGATGTCAACTTTTCTTTCTTATCTTTAACATGTTGAATTTTCAAAAAGATGCACTTTTGTAATTTCTGAAGTGCTGCCCTTTCACATGGGAGGCACTTTACGTAGGAACTTACAGAATTAATTCATGGATCTCATAACTCTCCTTTACTCTGAGGTCTAATTAAAAATACACCAAAATACAGAAGAAAAAATGGATTGAGGTTTGAGTTGTTTTGAGTCCCCATACTGTCTCACTCTGGTGATTTTTTCCACTGATCTATATCTGTATATATCTCTTCCTTGTACTTGCATTAATGCAGCCTCTAGAACAGGAACCCATTTTTTTTTTTTTTTTTTTTTTTGGATAACACATTTGCAATAGAGATCTTTACTATAAAGCAGAGACTTATGTATCAGTTTAGTAGTCAATTTTATTTACTACTACTGCTGAGATAGGAGGGAGGACATACATAATAAGATGTAACAGCAAGTTTGATATTTTTATCTTAGGGGGCAGATGTTGAGAGTTCTTGCCACAGGATCTGAACTTGGATGTAGTGTCACCAGTGGCTTTTGCAGTAACACTTTGTTCAAAGCCACCTTTAGGGAGACTCAGCCATATATAATGTGTACAGTAGAGGAAGTTGGTCCTTGAATCCAACAGATAAGGGACATGCTTGATCATTATTAGTTTGCCGTAGAGTTCACTGATCTTTGACCAGAAACTAACTCTGACATAAGGAATGACTCAATCTCTATTTAGAGAGTTTGAAGGTAGTGATAAAAGGTACTAACTTAGTAGCCAGTCTTACTAAGGAGGCAGGAAGAAAAGTTGTGGGTTTAGTTTTGGTTTGTTTTGAGCTGGTCCCTGGATAAAATTAATGCAATTATACTGCTGGAAGTGTCTGAGAAAAAGGAGGGGTCATGCATCCTTTCATTTCTAGGTTTTTCCTCAGGCACTCAGTGAGCTGTCTTTTTTTTTTTTTTTTCCTTCTTCCAATTGGCACTTTTCCCGCCATAGATTAGGCATCTCCACCTCCTAAATACAGCCCCATTCCTCAAGTTTGCTACTTCTAGCAGGGTTAGACACCTGTGAAGGATTAAGCACAGCCTCTGAGAATTCTGAACAGGATGTCTCTAACGCTCTGCTGATGACTTAGATGACAGGTATGTCACCCTCATTTAATTGCTGGCCATTTTATACAGTCATTAAATAATCAACGTCTAGCAGCGCGAGAGCCCATCTGCCCTCTTCCGTCCTCTCTTGTTAGAAAGAAGCTAACACTCCTAGAGGGTGACAGACAACTCTCTAGGAGTATTAGCAGCTTTACTTGCATGTACTTCTACTATAAACATGCGGAAGTGCTGTGACTATTCCTTGTTGTGTACTGACTTGAATCTGGACAAAGTCTAGCAATGAGAGAACAGAGTCACTGAGGATATTGCTTTATAGTGAAGAATTCCCTGTCAGTCAGAACAAGCTAACAGATCTCTTCTATGAGATGCTTGCAGTTTCTTAAGGTTTTTGCCTGCCTCTATAACAGAAAGACATTTCTCTAGTGTTTATAAATGTCTATTAGTTCCTCTAACATACTTGTGTAGTTTGAAGAAGTGTTTTTGTGCTTTCAGGGTAGCACTGTCAGCTTAAGTTTCTTGTCATTGTATCCATATCCTATAGCCTGAAGAATTGAAACACAGCTGGTATTTTTGCCATAGGCCTGAAGGAGGAAGAAGAAATAAAGAAGGATCGTTTTTTTTTTTTTTTTTTTTTTTTTTTTTTTTAAATGTAACTGTGATCTGACAGATCAGAATTTGTAATTTCTCTGTCTCATTGTGCAACTGAAGACTTTTCCTCCTCCTTATGCTTCAGAGACCTTTTCTTGCCAAAATATTTCAAAGTATTTTTGGGAGTTTGCTTTCCTGCACTCCAGGAATTTTTCTCTTTTCATTGTGTTATTTTTGATTATTCCTCCTTTTCTTAGGCTGTTACTAGTTTGCAGTTTCTTCTGCAGTCAGGAGGAGATTGCTTGGGCTGCATCCAAGAAGGAAAGGGGCAGTCTGCTGTCTCCAGGCCCTCTGGCCCTTCCAGCTGCTGCCCTGCTCCCTTCTATTGGGGGATGTTCCTGCTCTCAACTTGGGTGTGGGGCTCAGGTCTTGACTAGTGCAGCTGAGTCTGGGAGATTGCTCAGGACAGTATGATGTGTGGAATTTAATGGGTAAAGGCTTAATTCACTCCTAAGCACTAGATTTAATGACTGTGCTGTGGTATAGCATATACAATTTTATAAACTGATCCACTGACTTAGCCCTTTTGGGGAAAAAACTCCCCCAAGCTGTCATAAAGTGTCTTTGTAGTAACAAGTAGCTCTGAATAGTAGAATTAATTCTTTCTGCATGTGTCTGCCTCTTATTAACCTTAGTTAATCCATACCTGTTGTGTTTTTGGTAAGAGAGTATTTTGTCATGCTCCAGTCATCATGGCAGTATGTTTACTGGCTGGTGTGTACACACATGAGTGCCCAGCTCACCCCTGCCTCTTGGTGACTGAGTAAAGAGATCAAGAACTAAGCTTTTCCTTCAAAAATCTCAGTCTTCTCTGCTTATTTTCATGGAATTTTCAGGAAATTTATGTTTTAGGGACATATATTTCTTTTCAAATATATATATTTGGCTTATGCATTTTAAGTGATTTGCCTATCACTTAGTTATTTCCTATGGAAATAGCATTTTTGCAATTATGTACAAGAAAAGATATGAAAACTGGGGTTGAAAATTAGAATTGCTTAGACTTAAATCAGACCCGATGCTCCCTGAGCTCATGATCAAATCCTTCTCTTGTTCAGAAACCTCTAAAAGATGGGAGGAAGTAATAACCTAAAGATTCCTTTCAGACTCAATTGTCCAAAGATCATAGTGGAAAAGGGATTTGAACTAGGATAGTCTAAGGCCACAGTCCTGCCTCTAGTGCTGTCATAGATTTCATAGCAGAGAGTTTCCCTTTGTCACAGGGAGCCATCCAATTGTTTTCTCGTTTTCTCTGGTAGCGAGAAACATCTGGAAATATCAACAAAGGTTTCTTGTGAGGCAAAAGCTGGGTGTTTCCAGCTTATTTAACAGCCAATTGCACTGGGGTCACTGGATAAGGTAGATGTAGTCCTTGTATTCGCATACTGCCTCCCTACGAGTGGAGAGCTCTGCAGAGGTGAGTTTTGGAGGCTGTGCTATGCTGCAGGTCATGCTTCTCAGATTGATCCTGCGGGATCTGAGAATGTAGCTAAAGACAGGTGTCTGTAAGTGTTAAAGGAAGGTTTCTCTTGTTCACTTTCAGTGTATGCCAAAAGTTTGACATGATCATCCAGTGGTAGCACCTGGAGCTTCACGCATGCATCTTTGACCTCTGCGTTAATCTATCCTGGACATAAATGCTGTTTTTTACAGTTAAATCACAGCTAGCCAAAATTCACAGCCTCTGTCATAAGGAACTAGTCTGGGTTGAGGCAAGCTGAGCTAATAGCTCTGTTTGGCTTCCGGCTTGATACGATATTCTGTTGTTAAGATGCATTGCCTAAAATTGTCTCAATTCTGTGTTTAAAAGTTTTAATCACCAAAGATATTCTAAATTACCAAAGGTTGCCAGTCTTTCTTAGCTTTCTTTGCCTTTTATTCTGTTTCCAGATATGGTTTGATTTCTGCCCTACAGTTCAGAAAACTTTTTTAAAAAGGTAATTCTTGCAAGAACTGCTTGTATTGCAAGCCTTAAGTAAGTTTTAGTATTTAGCAAAATATTATCTACTTCACTTGATTGCTTTGTCCAGTTGCGCGTGAAGACTGGTTTCAGATGTTTGATTTAATGCTGTTACATATATGTGGATGTGCTTTTATGAACCTTGTAGCTTATTTTTTTATTGTTTAAAAATGTTTAAAAATTTTACATCATTAGTGACTTAGTGTCTGTATACCAGAAGATGATGTAGTATGCTTTACAAATGATTCACAAATTTCATAATGTGTGTCATGGGAGTTTTTTGGTTGCAGAAAAAGTATTTTAATTTTTAAAAATACTCTGCTAAAATAAGCATTAACTGTAGGATTTCAAATTGCAGCAAGAAAAGTACTAGTGTGACTCAGAATGGCAGTGTAAGACTAACAAATGAAGGCTGGCTGATGATTACTATGCAAAGCACTCTTTTCAGCGATTGTGTGATAGTAGCACAGCCCTAGCTTTGTGTGCCACTTTCATGAATATTAGTAAGCCTTAGATTTCTTGAATAGTTTTGTAAGGAGAGAACAGTGGTAAAAATGTCTGGGTCACTTACTGTGTTTGTTTTGCCTGGAGGTAGAGTTAAAGCTGGGTAAGAACAGGTCATTGGAAACTGCTGTATTTTATGGGTTTTGTTCCTAAGCTTTAAGGGTTTTGTTTGAATAACATCGTCTCCAAGAAGTTCATGGCCAGGAATGTCATTTTAGCTGTTTTTGCTTCTCTCTTGCTAAACTTCTCTCCTTTTCTTATTGCTTACATCTAAGAAACTTGTGCTAGCTATAATGCATTTCCAAGTATGGGTGAGAAACAAGTTTCAGATCTATCTGTGGTCCATAGCATCATGGTGTGAGGTTTTCGTTTTCTTTTCTCTAGCTGTAAAGCTCACTCTGTAAATAAAAGTTCCCTTTCTGTCCTGCTGAAGGTCTTTACCTTCAGTTCAGTACAACTCCAAGGGAATGACAAGGCCTCTATTAACAAAAACACCATGCTGACTAGAAAGAAGACATGATTATAATCTATGATTGAAGAAAAGCTTTTTCCTAGAGGAGGTGATTTACACTAATCAATAAAATTTATTATAAAAGTAGGTGTAAACTTGTAAATTTGACTACTGATAGGGAGTTTGTTGTGAATGATTCTTTGGAAGTAACATCCTTGTGTAGTGGTTAAAAGGATATGTGCAAGAGCAAGGCTCACCTGATGGCATTATAAGCAAAGGGTCTTCAATCTTCAGAGGGAAATTTTTTCGTTTATTTTCCCGTTCTTGTGGAATTTATTGCAACAGGATGTTGTGGGTGCCAAAAGTATGGCTGGATTCCCATAGCCCCAGGAGGGTAGGTCTACTGGTTCTCTATCAAACATGATCAGTTAGATGCTGTCTGTGCTTGGGAAGTCCTTTGGGAAGGCATCTGACTGCTGAGAGCTACTTAAACATACTAGGAAACATTCTTTCCGTGTTTAATTTTTCTTCTCTGTTACTGTCAAACTACTGGACTGCCTGGACTTTAGGCCAAGTTAGGTATGTTCTTGTGCTTCTGATCTGCTTGTCTGAATCACTCTGACTCCTTCCTGAACGGAAATCTGAGTGAGCCTAGGGTATTAGAAAGGGGCAAACAGCTCGTGACTTAGGGTATCTCATGTGATACTCACAGTAGCCTCTCTATTGGGGCCACCTGGATTAATGATCGTCAATCAATGTTTGCTTTGTCTGGTTCAGAAATCCATCTGCTCTCCCCACACTAAGTTGGCCTGACATTAGTGGCAGTTAAAAGTAGTGTTGCTGGCCCTGGTCAGCTCAGCATGGGGCAGTTTGTAGTGCAGCCTCTGTTCCTTAGTGGTGTGAATGCATTGCAGAACTGTCCCTAATCCCGTGGTCTCTATTGCCCTTGACATCTGCTAACATTACTGAGTCTGCTCCAGAGACTCCCAAACTGGCACTGCAGTAATACCAAGCTATGTAAATAGGCCTTAGTTAGTAGTCACCCTGCCAATACTTAAGCAGCTGTTTAAAGACTCTTATTTCCTTGTGCTGTCCAGGAGTTTGTTAACCAGAATTATCAGGTCTGATCAGGCACTGACCCTGGCAAAAGGATCCTTATAGAAAAAGTTTGAGGGAGAAAGCAAATATAAAAACAGAATAACTGGCTGGAGGAGAAACAATCGTGTTTCTCCATGCTTATGCACCTGTAACATGACTGTTTTTAGGAACTATCCCATGAAGGGCTTGCTTTCAGCCATAAGGGTGTCTCTGGTGACACTTGAAGAAACTAAATCTGTCATTTGAACCATCTTCCTGATGAGAGGCCAATAACCAGAGCTGTCCCAAAGCAGACCTTCTCCTGTGTGAAAATATATCTTAAGATTTGCTTGATGGTCTCCCACAGCTACTGGAAAGATTCTTTGAACAGAGCTTTGCCTTCTTGCTTTCCTGTTTCCCTGTGCACTGTGAGGCTGCCTCTAGTGCTGGCAGGCAGGGAGTAGCTGTTGCAGCCTCATGTCTGCAGTTTCCATTTCTGAATGTTGCTCCCAGCCATTGCCTGGCACACTGGCCGTTATTTTCCTTCTTAGTCTGGGTGCTGCTGAAAGATTGGATCAGAGCAAGTGGGGCTGCATGACGGTTAATTTGCTGATCCAAGAATAAACTTGCTTGAAGAAACCATTTATTACCACCTGACCTCTGTGGATCTTGTATCCTGAGACCTTTTGACCGGGAAGGGATACTTGCAGGGATAGGGATGGCACTTGGAGGCATTCCTGCCAAAAAATAACCTCTGGAAGGCAGCATTGCCTGTCTCTTCATGTGGGGAAGTGGCCAGGGATTTTCCAGAAGGTGAGGCAGACAAATGGGGAAACACAGTTTGCTTTGGCTGGTGGGGGTTCCTTGAGGAAAGAATCGTGATGGAATTGGTAAACGTAATGCTTCCCAAATAGTCTGTGTCGTCTTTTTCCCGTCACATAATCTGTTGGTTAAAAGCTTTTTTGGAAAAAGGAGATACAACTGGTAAACAAGCCTAATGAGAAGCAGGAGACCTTGGAGTGCCCAGCTGTGTTTGGCAGTGAAGGCAAGGCAGGCTCTCGCAGAGCTCTCATCCGCACCATGGTCCCGTTGATCCAGGCCCTGCTGCTCTAGTGTCTGAAAAGCAAATGCCAAATTCCCAGTCTTAAATAACATAGCACATGTCACTCAACCTATGTAAAACAAAAGAAATGTCACCTGCTGAAGGCTGTCTGCTCATGTTTGTGTGTGTGTGTGTGTGTGAGAGGAGGGGCGAGGGGGATGGTTTGTATGTCTCCAATTAAATAGAAAAAGGACCCAATGTAGTGAATTATGAAATGGGTCACTGAGGTTGCTGCGGTACTTCTGTAAGAGCCAGTCTGTCCTGCTTTGCCCGCCTGACTCCGGTGCATAACTTGGCTTCTCTCTTTCTTCTCTGCCCTGCATCGCTGTGTTCGGCTGGAGCACAGCAAAGCGGCCAGGGCAGGAGCGCCGAAGTGCAGCAGAACAAGGGGACTCTTTGCTCCTTAGGCAGGGACTTAGACTGTCTAGATGGGGTGAGTTAAGGTCACCGAGGTAGTCGCCAGGTTTGTGCCTGAATCCAAAGGCTTGCCAGGAGAGCAGTGCTGCCAGTATTGTCTACCGCACTCTGAGTCCGAGTAACTGTTCTGGCAAAAGTGGAAGTAGGTTATGCTGCCTTCTCCAGAAGATCTGACTTCTCTAGAAGTGTACTGGGTGCCATTGCAGATGTTTTATACATTTTAACTAATTACAGCAAGATGTCACTTCCAAAACACCTGCACAGTGAAACAACCTACATCCTTTTGATGTGTATGTGTTAGAAAGCTGCTTTTAAATATTTTGCTTTGAGCTTGTTGGTGCTTCAGAAACTTGTAAAGAAATCTGAACAGGTACTGATCTGTCATTAATCTTACAGATCCTGAAGTCAGCTTTTTGTGCTTTCTGTGTTGACTGCTCCATTGCACAGTTGTAATATTTTCCTCATTTTTCTTATTTTTGAAAGGTGAGGAATGAAGAAGATTTTATTAGTAAATTGGACTGCAATCCTGACCAACATCTAAAGGTAGTGTCCATCTTTGGGAACACGGGGGACGGCAAGTCTCACACTCTTAACCACACTTTCTTCTATGGCCGCGAAGTCTTCAAGACATCTCCAGCCCAAGAGTCGTGCACAGTGGGAGTCTGGGCAGCTTATGATCCTGTGCGCAAAGTGGTGGTGATTGATACAGAGGGCCTCCTTGGGGCTACTGTGAACTTGAGCCAGAGAACGCGGCTGCTGCTGAAGGTCCTGGCCATCTCTGACCTTGTCATCTACCGTACTCGTGCTGACAGGCTGCACAATGATCTCTTCAAATTCCTTGGAGATGCCTCAGAGGCCTACCTAAAACACTTCACCAAGGAGCTAAAAGCTACCACAGCCCGCTGTGGTCTGGATGTTCCTCTCTCCACTCTGGGTCCTGGTGTCATTATCTTCCATGAGACTGTGTACACCAAGCTCCTGGGTTCTGGTAAGTAGGCAGCAAGACACCAAATAAGTGTGCTGAAAACAGTCGGTGCTCTTTATTGCCGTGTAGAACCCATGGGTTTGAGTTTTGCTCTCACTGGTTCCATTCCAGCAGCCATGGAAGGAGCATGTTGTTTCTTGTCGGCAGTCACACTGCCCCAGGTCAGCACAATAATCCCTGCAGTGGTCTGGACGTCGGCACTAGCTAGTCGCTAGTCATATAGAGAATTCTGCTGCAAAAAACAAAAGTATAACGAGAACATGTATAGAAATCAGGATGGGTGAAAAGAATGTAATCGATGGATGTAAATGTGGTGCCCTCACCCTTCTCAAATTCTGTGGGCCTAGGTCATTATGAGGCTGCCATAGAGGTTATAGTGGCCCAGGGTTGATAATGTGATGCCACTTTTCTCTAGGCGTGTATCTGCTGTGGCCAAAGCTGCAGGCCTGGCACACTGTTGTTTCTCATCCTTCCTGGTGTTTTTCACTGACGTTTTAACACTGCTTATGTCATAGTGGATTATGCACATTCAAGCTGTTTATTTGTATGTCTGAATGAAATGTACTGTCCCTCGAAAGTTAAGTGTATTTTGTTTTGACCATTCAAGGATGTGAATTCCTTCTCGCGACTCATACTTTTCTTTGTTTCAACATGCATGCTGAAACCTCCCTTCATCCTCTCCATTTCTAGTGCTTTAATGAGCAGAAGCCCTAAAGAAAGGGCCTGGCTTTCCTGCAGTGCTGGGACTCAGCCCTGCCATCTGTGAGCACCTGGGAGTCCTCTGCCGGGTAACCCCACAGTGGTTCCCTGCTGCCCCACAGTCCTGCTTGGGCTTTTCTAAGCAGAGAGCTCTTGAGCTGGAAGGAAGAACTTGGCATTCTTTGAGCTTATTACAGTGCCTTCCTAATTGGTTTTAATTCACCTGCCAAGACCGTTCTTTTTCTTGCATTGCCAATTTGCTGATTGGCAATGTGAAGTTTCATATAGCAGTTATTATTTGCTGCTTCAGCAGGTCAGAGTCAGTGACCTGTAATGATGCTTGTACATCTGTACGAAGTGAGGGTAGTAAAATAATTTTTATGGTCACTTTTAATCACAGTAGGAATGGGAAAGAAACCTGTTCATTGAGCATTTGGATTTGCAGCAACTTGCAGTGTCATCTTGTATGGAGGGTTGGCAAGGACTTGGTCTTTCTTGTTGTAGGGCTGGCATGGAGAATAAGGAACCTGTGTAAGGTTCATGGCCTTATTTTCTAGTTATCAGATGCTATGGCTAACTATGCTAAGTGCTAGAATTAACTATGCCAAGTTATGTGCTGAGAACTAACACGTGTACTAACATGGAGTTTTCTTATGTCAAAAATGGCTTCTCTGTATATCTAATTCCAAACCTAGATGTTTCCAGTTTTACCTGTGGATTTACCTGTATCTCAGAAACTTGGTCATAGAATTTATAGCTAGGCATTTAAAAAGAGTGATTGCTTTTGCAAACTTCTTTAGTTACTATCCTGCTTGTAAAATGGACAAATAACTCCATTCCAGAAATATTTGATTATTTAATTAGGAAAAACAGCACAGTCTTGCATATGGAAGCACTATGCAATTTAAACATGATTTTAAAACATTGGTTGTTTATATATCTTCTGATCCTCTTGTACATAGATCATCCCTCGGAGGTTCCTGAGAAGCTCATTCAGGATCGGTTCCGGAAGCTAAGTTGTTTCCCTGAAGCTTTCAGCTCAATCCACTACAAGGGAACAAGGACTTACAATCCTCCGACAGACTTCTCGGGCCTGAGGCGAGCGGTGGAGCAACAGCTGGAGAACAACACCACTCGCTCTCCCAGGCAGCCTGGCGTCATCTACAAAGCTCTAAAAGTGAGTCCTTTGCTATGAAGATGAGTTAGTCTTTAATCCATATCACTGTTGCCCCTTTGTGTCAGCTGCAGCAAATAAAGCTAGAAGGGAGGAACCAGCAATACTGACTTGCAGATATCTGGAGATAAAGCAGGTCTTGGCCAGAGATAATAACTTTGCATAGTCATGTAGGCAAGGTAGTTCTTAAATAAGAGACTCTTAGCAAGCATGGGTTTATGGTTGGACTTGATCTTGAAGTGTTTTCCAACCATAATGATTTTATGATTCCGTGAAAGGTAAGGAGAAAAGTTGAAGAGCAAAACAGCCAAAGCAAAAAGCTGAGCCAGGAAGTTTACTGAGGAAGAGAAAGTGATGTGAGTGGCAAGTGCTTAATGACAGTGATTTGCAATGAGGAAACTGGAGGATTTAGCTCAGAAAGTGTTAATGGTGAAGTTCCTAAAGGTGGCCTCAGTGCAAAGTGGGGGGGATGCAGGAGACTTGGGAGTTAATACTTACGAAAACCTGGCTTTGGGCGTAGTGTAAAACGATGGCTAGGAGGTAAGATGGAGGAAGGCAACGTTAGCAGTACCTAGGAAACTAGATGGGTCAGGACAAATGATGTCTCATTTTGGAGGTACAACATTAGGTCAGAGGTTGATGAAAAGGAAGTGGTGCAGAAAGCAGATGGTATTTTTTTTTCTTTTTCTTTTCTGAGACTCAGCTTGCCAGAATATCAGAGGGGCTTTCCGATCTTGAAAATTGCAGTCCCTCCTGTAAGTTTCCACATGTTTGTACCACCTCTGATTAGCAGGATATTTTGCTGGCCTGGCAGGTCAGAGCTGTTGCTTGAGACTGGTGGGACAGGGCAGTCCTGCAGAAGGCAGCAATGTTAATAGTCTGTCCTGGTGCTGGCTGCCCTTGCTGGAAGAACTAACACCAGCTGCTCTGCACTGTGGGTAGCTAGAGCAGAGAAGGGAATGTCAAGGCAACAAGCAGAAGTTTTCAAAAGTCTGCATTACTCTGTCTTCCAGCAGTTTGTTCTTTTGTGTTTGACAGGCTCTCAGCGATCGTTTCAGTGGGGAGATCCCTGATGACCAGATGGCTCACAGCTCTTTTTTTCCAGATGAATATTTCACATGCTCCTCTGTGTGCCTCAGCTGTGGGTAAGTACCTTCTAGGAGATGGTACTGCCCTGGTCTACAGCCACAGAACAAGGTTTCTGTGAAGTCTTGACACCTGACAATATCAGACTGGTAGTGCTTCAGTGCAGAATTTCCTTGAAATCCGATTCCTGTGCAAATAGGACAGCTGTTACTGCTGTTACCACCCAGGCGTGTGGGCTTTGCCAACTCGGTTCCCTTTCTAGAAACCTGTTATTTCATCAGTTGGTTCATGAACATAAGGGCTGAGAATTGAACAAGGGATGAGAAGAAAGGAAATCTATAAACTGCGACCCCCCTCCTAAAAACCCTGACCATTTCTCCTGTTTTTATTACTGAAGTAATACAAAAGCTGTGGGCCTGGACTGTGCCCAGTGACTGGCAGTCATGCTGACTTGCTTCTGAATGGTGCTTGATAAGATCTAGGCTCGTAGCTCTCTGGAGAGCCCAGAAATGGAGCCTCTAAAGACAGTAGGTGGCACACTGCTGAGTCCCTAAAGTACTGCAGTGGCCTGTTGTTAGGGCTGATTGTATTTATGGAAATGCTCACCCTCAAAAGGGAAATGAAGCTATATTCCCACTTTTTTAATGTACGTTAGAGTATGTAAGCTGCAGTGTTAACTCTCTCCTGACTGATTTCCAAACTTGCCAGTTCTAAGATTCTCTGAAATTTAATTGGACACAGTGATCACTGCCTGCACTTGTGTGTGGTGTTAATCTGTACGGTGAAACAGCTGCTACACCTCCCTCCAAAGAGCCTGCATTTCAGTGATAAATGATGTCACTGCTGTGTGTATTCTTGTGAAATTATTTTTGAGTGAGAACGACGATAAATGAAAAATAGTAATACATGTAAGTTTTCAGTGGTACTTGTCCTGTATTTAACAGGATTAGCTTATGGTTTGCTTTTGTATCCTCAGGTGTGGCTGTAAGAAGAGCATGAATCACGCGAAGGAAGGAGTCCCTCATGAATCCAAGAGTCGGTGCAGATACTCTCACCAGTATGATAACAGGGTCTACACTTGCAAGGTGAGCAGGGCCACAAGGATGAGGTCTGAGGAATGGAAAACAGATGGCTTAATGAGGGCATCAAATATATGCTGACTTTCCTGCTTTTTTTTTCAAATGGGAGAGTTGTTCTGGTCTCAGCAAGACAAAGTGTCTTCACTGAACTTGTATTTTTGCTTGGAGACATTGCATAGCAAATAGTCATAGCTCAATGCTGTCTAAATTGTTGTTTCAGTTGTTTTCAGCCTGGGTAATGTTGGCCTTCTGCACACTGGAGGCATTTACTCTCCTTGTTTATGCCCATCTCTGTGTATGTACTGAATTCTCTGAAGGAATTGTGCAGAAGACAGGAAAATTTTCAGGCACTGCTGTGACTTTCATTACTGTGGAAATATCTTCTAGATGACATGACTGCTAATGGGTTT
Source organism: Crypturellus undulatus (assembly GCA_013389825.1). Taxonomy (NCBI): domain Eukaryota; kingdom Metazoa; phylum Chordata; class Aves; order Tinamiformes; family Tinamidae; genus Crypturellus; species Crypturellus undulatus. The sequence goes on from VWPW01030918.1 coordinate 122,241, forward strand.
TTGTTCAACAGGTTTGATGTGCCATCCCTTTGCTGTGGAGACTACAATATGCCCGTTAGACCCTGCACATGGCCTGAGGATGCAGTTCTAACAGTGTTTGTGTTGCAGGCCTGTTATGAACGAGGGATGGAGGTCAGCGTGGTGCCGAAAACCTCTGCTTCCACTGACTCCCCTTGGCTGGGCCTTGCCAAGTATGCCTGGTCAGGGTAAGTGCTGCAGCTGGGAGGCTCTCTGCCTCCACTCTGCCCCGTCGTCTGGACCTCTGGCACCTCGCAGAGGTAATGTGTGCCCCTTTCAATGCCCCTGCAGGTACGTGATTGAGTGCCCCAACTGCGGCGTGGTGTACCGCAGCCGGCAGTACTGGTTTGGCAACCAGGACCCCGTCAACACTGTGGTGAGGACAGAAATTGAGCATGTCTGGCCGGGGGTAAGTCTGTGTACTCCATCCATCTTCATGCACGTGTGTGGGGTACTGCTTCCAGACAGTGGTGCAGAAAATGGGCTGATGCTCATCAGAGCAACTCTCCTGTCTTTGCTGTTTAAAAGAACCTTTTCAAGGACCTTTGGTCACATTTTGGCTAGTTTGATATGGATGAGTTGCCAGCTTATGAACACTTAATGTGTATGTTATACCATTAAAACCCTCCTTTATGTTCTAAAGCAGGATTGGTTGAATTTTTCTGTTACGTGCCCTCCAGTCTAACAGGAACAGTGGGTTGCAGGGTCACCTGCTTATAAAAAATGAGGCTTCCCTGTTTTTATTCTCAAATGAATGCCTATTTCATTCCAGACAGATGGATTTCTGAAAGACAACAACAATGCAGCCCAGCGTCTGTTGGATGGGATGAATTTCATGGCCCAGTCAGTGTCTGAACTTAGCCTGGGACCCACAAAAGCTGTGACCTCCTGGCTAACAGATCAGATTGCTCCAGCTTACTGGAGGCCCAACTCTCAGATCCTGGTAAATAGCAACTGCTGTACTTCTGGGCTGTGCATAAAATCTTTGAATAGCTAAATTTCTTGTTTCCTCTACCCTCTAAGCGATACAGTAGATTCCAAATGCTGCTTAGTCCCTTGCAGCAAGGGACTCCTACAATTTAGAGGGAACTGAATTGCTTTCAGCTCTTTCTGTTCTTGACCACTCCCCACCCCAAACACTTTACCTCCCTGGGGTAAAGTTCTGGGCTAATATCACACACTCGATTGTAACTGTCTTTTATACAAATTCAGTCTTGAGTCTTGCCATCTTGGCGTTCTCATCCTCATTTTTCTCTCATTAAGGAAGACCAAGCTAACAGCTTCTCTTTCTGTGTTGTCCTGCTCAGAGCTGTAATAAATGCAACACGCCTTTTAAAGATAATGACACTAAACATCACTGCCGGGCCTGCGGAGAGGGTTTCTGTGATGGCTGTTCTTCCAAGACCCGTCCTGTGCCTGAGCGAGGCTGGGGACCAGCACCAGTGCGTGTGTGTGACAACTGTTATGAGAACAGGGGCATCCAGTTAGGTAATTTGGAGTGGATTGTGACAATTATTCCTGGGTAATATTATGAAACCTTTGTCCCTGCTTCATCATAGCCAGCCTCACTGGATGTTAGACAATGTTGCTTGGTACATAACTCAAGTTGGGCTTTGGCCCAGTCTTTTGTGGGGAAGCTCGAGAGCTCGATGTTTCTTGGCCTGGGGGGTGAAACTTGCTTCTCTGGGTGTGAGTGACTTCTGCAATGAGCTACGATGCCTGACAGAATAATTTTCTTATTGGATCTTTACACTGTTTTTTTTCCAGCACCTGCTGATGGTGTGGAGATGGTAGCAGGGGTGGGGTGTTATTTTAGCAGGCTTATATATTTTGCCCATTATTCTTGAAAAGAAAGCACACTCTGCAAGTGAAGATTGGCTAGCTGGGAAATAAAGGTCCCAAGCAGTCTTTTGAGTGTGATGGTTTTTGCTAACATAAGTAAACTGAAACTTGACAGGAATTATGCTGGAGTTGGGAGCTGAACCCTTTACCCCTGTGTTACACAGATGTGGCCGAGCTGCCTACAGATGAGGAAGGGGGGACACTTATTGCCAGGAAGGTTGGGGAGGCTGTGCAGAACACTCTTGGAGCAGTGGTGACAGCCATGGACATTCCCTTAGGTGAGTGCTGTTCCCTTTAGCTTTTCTCTCTTGGGGCAGTTTTGATTTCACCGGGCAAATCTTGACTGAACTACCGGTCTGTCTGTGTGACAGATGATCACTTCCCACCTGGTCCCACAATTTATTGAAGGCTTCTGTTCTTTGGTGTTGCTCCTAGTTGGTTCTAGAGACCCTTACAGCTCTCTTACCTGATACTCCCTCTTGGAATTTTTGGCATGCTGTATTTTCAGTTCATACCTTCTCTTTTTCTTTATTGCTCAAATGTGTGTGCATCTAAACTGTAATTCATGCTCCCCTGGTGGACAATCACAGTGACGTGCCAGTTGCAGTTCCCTAAGGACTGGCCAGTTAGGAAGCATTATATCTTCTTCCAGAAGATATGGGTCTTCCAGAGCCACTACTTCAAAGATTGGAAGGGTTTGGAAGGATTCAGTGGTTTGGAATCTGGAGCTTTCTGGGTTGGTGTTGATGAGAAAGTAATTAGGAAATGTGCTCTCAAATAGTGAACTTCATACAGTAAAAGTTTGCTGGTGTTTGAGCTGCTCCAGTGCACTAAACACTTGGTATTTGAGTCATCTCTTGTGTAGCTGACCTCCCATTCATTGCTCAGATCATCATTTCATGCAATCGTGAGTCCTACAATCAATAAATCAACAACCCTCATGGTGTGGTTTTTTTTTTCTCTTTTCCACTGTCCAGTTCAGTAGAAGGAAGAGTAAGTGTCTCCCTCAGCTCAGCTGGCAGCTGTATTTCAGAATGTTTGATTTGGTAATGGCAGTGCTTTAGTTACCAAAGCAGGGAAGAGCAAGTCTTTCCACCTCTAGGAGATACTAGGAGTAAAGGAGGATTTTTGCAAGTAAGGAGAACTACTAATCCAACTCTCTGAAGAGGGCAGAAGGTGGGGGAATGTACTAAAAAGCAGAAAGGCTGAAATGGGAGGTGGCTACTTGCTGCCCTAAAGCATCCTGTCAATAGACCCTCTCTCACTTTATGACAGTGACATGAGGGGAAGTGTGCGAGTCCTTCCCTCTGCCAGAGAAGAATGGAGACGCTCGTGCTATATTCATGTTGACCTGTTCCTTTGTTCCCCCTCTTTCTTCCTCCCCTTCCTGTAGGTCTGGTGAAGGATGCTGCCAGACCTGCATACTGGGTGCCAGACCATGAGATCCTGCACTGCCACAACTGCCGCAAGGAGTTCAGCGTCAAGCTCTCCAAGCACCACTGCCGGGCCTGCGGCCAGGGCTTCTGTGACGAGTGCTCGCACGAGCGTAGGGCAGTTCCCTCTCGTGGATGGGATCACCCTGTCCGAGTCTGCTTTAACTGCAATAAAAAGCCTGGTGACCTTTAACGCCAGGTTCTTCTCCAGATCTTTGCAATTCCTTATGTTCTCAGGGTTTCAAACAAAAATATCTGGTCTCCCTTTCACCTTTTAACCTGTTGCAGCCAGAGTGCATGTTTCTGGCCTCCTCTCATGTGTTATATCCATCTTGGAACACCGGGAATGAGTTTGAGTTCAGTCTTCAGGTTTTAATTTCAAATTAACTGGGGAAGAGAGGGAGCTCGCGTGTAAATGAACAAACCAAAATCCAGTGTATTTTATTCCAATTTAAATATACATATATATATATATCTATGTATAATTTACTATATTAAGAATGCAGTTGGCTATTGAAGCTTGAATATTCCTATTTCAAATGATGGATGATGTTGTTCCTTACTCTATTGGATCAGATTTACAGCCTTCTGATTATTCTTGTGGAAAATCTTGCTCATCATGGTGTCCTGTGAGGAAGGGAGGAAGGTTTGGGCTCCATGCTGCCAGGAAATCACAAGCATCTCCAGTGTTGGTCTGTGAATCGCATCTGATCATGGGAGCAACCCTGCATCGGGAGGTGCTCTTCTGTCTCTAGAAGATGAAACACTCGCTCATCAGCAAGTTTGTTTGAATTGTGATATGAACAGTGGTCTTGCAGTGCAAGAGGTATCAAACTGAACTAAATCCTGTGGTAGAGATCAATAATGCTCTCAAAGGTATGGCACAAATTCAGAGTCTGCCATTTCAACTTCAATACCAGATCAAAAGGTAGCAAGGTCTTACTCTGACAATGTTCTCACGCACTCAGGTTTTTTTTTTTCAGGTTTCTCTACCAGCTTGTTGCAGTTAAGTTGTTTTGTCTGGAGCAAAACAAGAGACAAGTTATGTAGGAAATTCTGAGATATGAAGTTTAAGAGTTGCTTGGGTTGTGGTGAATTTTCTGCCTCTTTTTATGTGATTTCTAAATCTATGGAGCCTCCATGTTCACAGATGTGGTTGCATAGAAACTGCACAGATTTACCTTGTCTTTTTTTTCTAATAATACGAACTTACAAATGCACCTGGAAAATGGGAACTTTCTTCTCTGCTCTTAGCACGTGGCACTCACTGGACTTCATCCTTTATTAGTAAAGGACTGCATTGAATTCACTGATTTTATCATCCAAAAGACCACTCAGCCTAACTAACACTGTCTTGTACTGTGGATTTGTGGTTCCAATGATAAAGAAGTAAGAGACCATTGTGGACTGAACTGCCTGAAATCCTCCCTTGTTGGCTTATCCAGACAAGAATTCTTCTGCCAGAGGAGACTTGTCTCCTCTCGGATTGGCTGGAGTTTGATCCAATGTCCTGGAACTGATATTTTTCCCCCCCACCTTGTTAAATGTGGTCTTGTGTAGATGAGTGCCCAACGCTCTGTTTTAGGACTGTATTATTAAATTAACTGCTATAAAAGACTATCTTCTGAGCAAGCGTGCTGGCTTTTTCCTTGTAACAAGTGGCGCTCACTTTGTCTCTGAAAGAACATGCTTGCAAAGCGAGTGCCCTTCCGCAGCTACGCGCAGCCTACGTGTGGAAGTAGACTCAGATGTTCTGTGACACCTTCTGCACTGGCTGAGTTTGCTGGGGACTCTCCTGTTTCTGTAAGCAAAGTTTGCTGTAAACTGACAGTTGCCCAAGGGAGGGCATGAGAAAAGTAGGTAGAAATCATCTCTTAAAAGACATCCTGCACATTCAGCATAATTCTGTGCTTCATGGTCTCTTCATTTTCTCAGTGGGTGAGCAGCGCAGCTACAATGTGGTGCTGGTTTGTAAGCTGTGCCCTGTGTGCTGTTTATGCATGTGGCTTTACTCCCATGTAAATGCACAAAGAGAAAGCAGCCATGACATTCCTTGTATAAAATCCTTGGCATCTGTTTCAATGACTTGTCTTGAGTTTTTTCTGTCATAGTCAAATATTAGTGCTCACTCTAAGAGCAAATACTGTCTATACATTTTTAGTTTATAAGTGGTCTTAGTATTTTAGCAACCTGTCCATACAGAGTCCCTTCTTGCCTGGTTGTTGTAGACAAGTGTTTTCCATTGCTGTTTCAAATCTCGTGTGATGCTTACCTGAGCTGTCACTATTGCCAGACATGGAAAGGACTGGGTGGTTTCCCCACGCCTTACTTTTCCTGAAAAGGAGGAGGAGGAAAATGAGCCTGTTGTTTTCTGTACACCAGATGTTTTCCCTCTGCTGATGATCCTGGGTGCTGTGAGTACACAGGGTACAGAAAATGGAATGGCTACTTTTAAAGGGGATGGATGTCTGCTTTAGCAAAGCCCAGCACTAGCAGGAATTAACAACATTGAGCTTTTCTAGCCTAAAGGACTGTGAACAATGCGCCTGGACATAAACCTGTACAGGAAGGATAATTATAGAAATACTGGGGAAAAAAAAATCTTGCTCATCAGTAAAAATCAGTAAAAATAAAGTAACACGGTAGCAGTTGGTGCTTGGAGTGGAAGGGCCACCCTGACGCTCAGAGTTGATACCAGCAGGAGGAAGGTGCCCCAGCTCTCGGCTGGGGCTCCCTGCAAAGCGAGGGGAGCATCAGGCCAGAGTGGCGTTTGCAAACGTGCCCGCTGTCACCAGCAGCAGTCCTGCAGCGAGGGGTCTTCGTCCTGCCTGCAGTAGAGCACGTCACATATAGAGAATACTAGCTTAGGATATGTCACAATTATATCTAATACTTAACAAGAGGGCTGAGGAATGAAGTTTCAGAGAAATTCTGAATTGTTAAATGTGAAAAATCTCTCTTTTTTTTTTTTTTTTTTTTTTTTGCAAGGAAAGGTATGGGATTAGGGGAGGACTGTTCTCTGGGAAATTTCCAGGTCAGTTTGTACGTTTTACCAGAGACAAACTAATAATTCACCATTACATTTCTCTTACTCTGGATGATATTCTGTCCTCTGAATTGAATGCATTTGCTATGATGTTAATATGTCAGTGGTTAAAATGAGCACATTGTCTTGGTAAGACAGCGAATCTGGTTTGTCTGAGCTGTGACATGATAAAAGCAGGTTTGGAGTTGCAGGATAGAATAGGCTGTTCTCCTGCCAGAAATGGGATGTCAGGCTTTTGGCAAGTAAGCAGCTTCTACATCTCTTCTGATTAGGAAATGCTATGAAAAATATGAATAATATAAGAATCATGTGAATTAGATGATATTCCTAAAGGTATCCTGCCCTATGGGACCCTTCACGCTCAGGAAAGCAGAGGCTCTTTCAAAGAGGTGCTGGGCAGTTTCCGTGCCCTTTTGTGAGGCAGACGCGTGCGAGCTCCAAAGCGCTGTGCTTGGTCGCAGTTAGACCCTGCTGCAAACCTTTATGCTGCGCCTGTGACTAATGTATGCCAGGTGTGCACTACCCCTGAGATCTGTAGCTGGAGAAAGAAAACAGAGGCAGAAGAGCATGGGGCTTTGAGGAAGAATGTGCAGGACTTTGCACAAAAAGTAAAATCCACCTTTGTCTCTTAGCCCTTTTTGCTACTGGTTTTCCAGTTTGCTCGTCCTCCTTCCCCGTCCTCGCAGGCTAAGCTCCGCCTCAGGCCTGCCCCTGTGTCCCATATAATTGTGTTTGTGTCACTCGTGAAGGGCAGCATTGGGCNGCGCCTGTGGCACAGGTGTGGCAGGTGTGCACTACCCCTGAGAAAGAAAGCAGAGGCAGAAGAGCATGGGGCTTTGAGGAAGAATGTGCAGGACTTTGCACAAAAAGTAAAATCCACCTTTGTCTCTTAGCCCTTTTTGCTACTGGTTTTCCAGTTTGCTCGTCCTCCTTCCCCGTCCTCGCAGGCTAAGCTCCGCCTCAGGCCTGCCCCTGTGTCCCATATAATTGTGTTTGTGTCACTCGTGAAGGGCAGCATTGGGCTGCAGGACGCGACACCTCTCCCCACCTCCGCGGCCGCTGGGCCAGAACGAGTGCTGCGGGAGCTGGGCTGCTCGGCATTCACACTGCTCTGGCGACCGTGAGCCCCCGTGTGCTGCGTTGTGCTGCGGAGCCTGGCTCTAGCACCGCAAACCTCCTGCTTCCTAGCTGCGCGCGCAGACTTCATTGCTCCTGTTAGGTCCTTTCGCCTCCAGCGTCACCACCTCTCAGTTTGTTTTGCAGCCTCCTGCTTTGTTTCATTGTCTGCTGAGGTTTTCAGTGACTGGAGCTCCACCTATTGTGGCTCTGACAGTGCAATCTGCTGCCCTTGCCTGCGTAGTAACTTGGCACCACCAGACATGTCTTTGCCTGCCAGTAATCTGAGAACAGGGAGCAGTTTGGGCAAGGGACTGAGTTGGTTTTTATTCTTATTTTCTCTCTCCTCTCTTTGGCTGAGCACTTCTTGCTAAGCAGTGTCAACATGTATATTCTGTCAGGCCCAGTACATAGTGTGTCACAAAATGTTTTTGTTTGCAGTGCAGACATGTATGCAATGCCATTGTGGCAATGCCAAAATAAATAAAGCTCTCTGTGGCTTTTCCCGAACAACAGTGTTGTGTGACAAAGCTGACAAATGGTACCGGAATGGCAGCTTGTCAGTCATCTTAACCCAAAAGTGAAGGGCATTTTAGCTTTTTAAGTTTTTTTTGTTTTGATTGGATATAACTAACAAACACGCAGATGGGAGCAAGACATTATTAAAAAAAACTCTCCACTGTAAGAAGTATTTTGATTGCAGCATTACAGAAATTTTAATGCTAAGACTGACCACTGGGAGATTTTGAAGCTGATTTCTGACATTTTCAAGTGCCAGTTAAATCTTTCTTGTGCCAGTTAAATCTTTCTTGTTCACTGTGAAAGGCAGTTTACAGCAGCTTTGGGCTTTTGGGGGCAAGGGAGAGGAGGGAGCTGGTCAGAGAAGCACTAGTGGGTGTGTAACACGTAGATGGGGCCTTGTCAGGAAAGCATCAGACTCCTTCACAGCTTGCAGTCATGTTAATAGAGCTGCAGGTAGAAGAGAAATCGTTTGAATGAGAAAAGGCAAGTAACCTTGATTATGTATTTTCAGACCTTACTCAAAATGACTCATCTGCTTTATGACTTGGTTTCCCTTTGAAGCACAAAGCTGATTGGGAAGCGCTTTAAGCTCTCTCTTGGGGAGCTCCTGCTGCTGCGCAGGGCCTCGGCCATGGAGCGCTGGGCTCAGACAGTCCCCTTGCTCCAGCGCCTGCGGTTCTGGAGCCAGGGCTGACCTGGCCCTTGTCAAATTACAGCTTTTCTGAAGAGGGGACACCTAGTATGAACATATTTGGGTTTAAATTCCCACTTTGTTGTAGCAAATACTTAATGGTGACTGAAAAGTACTAGAGAATTAAGCTCAAAATATGAAAAATACCAGAGTGAAATTGTGACTAGTAAAATAATTTTAACTGTTTTAGTTTCAATATTCTTCAGGGAAGACTGGCCCTGAGGTCAAGTATTGCAGTTAATTGTTGTCAGCATAAAGAAATACCCCTCCCCATGCAAAACCAATTCCTCTAAGCCTGTAGTTTGGGGCTCTAGCAGTTATCTTTAAGTTCCTTATGTGACCTAAAGGGGTGGAGAGAGAGGGCCAGTAATAGCACAGTAGATTGAGCCTAGCAAGGGTGAGCAAGACTGGCCGCTGAAGCTCGATGTGGGGAGGAATTGGCTGCTTGCAAGTTGTCATCCTTTACAGAAGTGCATGGGGCTTTTTGTGTGCTAGGACAGGCTCTCTCTGCAACTCCCACGACTTCTTTACCTGCGGCTTAAGGAACTGAACTTCCTCTTCCTGCTCCACTCTCTTACATCCCTCTCCTAGTTTTGTTTGGGCCCTAGCTCCTGCTGCATGGGGGAAAAGGTTGGTACAAGATATTTCAGCTACTCTCTGCAAGCTGCTAGCTGTGTTTGTCCCTGCTGCCGAACTGCCCCTCTTTTAGCTGCTTCCCCTCTCCTGCAAAGGCCTTGGCTGGTGAATGGGTTTGCAGAAGCGTGTACAGCTTTGGGTCCCGGATCCAGTAGAAAGCAAATGAGTTTCTTTTGTTTAATGGGGTTTGTCTAAGGGAAGGCTAAGGGAAACAAACTGTTTTTTGTTATAGATGCCTTTCTGCCACCATTCTTTGTTTCTTTTTCCCCTGCCACAGCCCCTGGGCCTAATTGTTGCAGGATCTTACTCACCCAGGACAGGTATGATGGGAGTGAAGAGCAGTGAAGAGAATTTGGATCCTAATTTAGATTCTCAAATTAATTTTGATTCAGGGGGAGGCTGTGATCCTTGCAGTTTACTGCCTGAAACCAGACGAACCACACATTCTCGAGAGCAAGAATTCTGTAAAACCCTCCACTGTAAGTGTGGAGATGTAGACACTGAGTTGCTTAGTGCAAGTAACATTAGGAGAGTTCAGGGTGATGTGTTAGCTATCTCTTTCCTGAGCAGATGCTTAGCTGCAGTATTAACTTAGTTAACACTAAGTCAATCCCTATGCTTTTAAATGCGGTATGCTTGTACCGCACGAGTTAATCATAGTGCATGCAACAGAAAATTTCCCAAATGACTGAAACTAACCCACACTAACTGCAGGGTGTTTTCTTGAACAGCTTGCTTTCTGGAAAGAAAGGCAGTCAGGAACTTTTTTAGCCAGACCAGACTTGTGACTATCCACGGTGCGCAAGTGGGAAAAAGCCTGCAAGTCTGTGTGAGGGTGGACTTAGCCTCTTTAGATAGCAGGCAAGTTCTGGGAACACTTTTTTTTTTTTTTTTAAAAAGAAGGGGCTACTCTGAGCAGCATGGGCTGTGTGTGACAAAGAACTCCAGCAGATGACAATGGCTCTGAAATACAGCTCCCAAAATGACACCCAGGTAGCGGGAGCTAGTGCCATAGTTTGCAGCCTAGGGCCTTGACTGTACCTGTTTTCAAAACCCTGAATCCCCAGCAGGTGATCTCATACGAAGGGAGATATGGTTTCTCCAGGCAGGGCTTGTCTCTTGCTCCCAGAGAAGCAGCTACAGCTCCATGATTAATCCTGCCATTTGGGACTATTGTGGGGCTGATGACCAAACTCCAAAGCGGGTGGGTACCTGGCTAGGAAGCACTATGATAAATTAAGTGGGACATTCAAGCTCAATATTAAAGTAGAAATTGTGTCTTAGAGGAAATGTTCTGTGTCTCTTAGAGGAAATGGTGGCAGGATAGGGATGTGCTACCCTTATGTGAGAAGGACAAACTTTAGCCGGAGGGCCACCAGCAGAGACCAGCAAATGTCTCTCCCTGCCACTGCTGCTAAGCAGGTTAGCAGGGGAGATGGCTGTCTCAGAGACCCAGCACAGATCCAGCCCCCACAAAGACTCCAACACTTTCAGCATCAGCTTCTCAGCACTAACTGCTCTGCTCATCCGCACTGTCTGCTCCACAGCTGTCACATCCCCCTCAACCCCGGCTTGAGTCCAGTCACTGTGAGTCAGCCCCCTACTGCAAGTTCCCAGTTTTCCCAAGTTTACAATTAGGCGTCAAAGATGCTGAATTCTGGCCGAGAATTTAATCAGCATTCTGCTTTTATTTGTAAGATTCCATAGATGTTTGGAGGCTTGCTGAAGCTGCTGAGGGAGGCTCAGCCTCTCATGGTTTAAGCAGATGCACCAGCAGCACCTATTGACTCAATGGCACAGCCATTTGGTTAACAATTTTGAAGTCACCTCTAGGATACTGGCTTTGCAGCCCATGTCTGTGGAGACCATCAGCTCAGTTGTAAGAGAAGTGGTAGAGATCCTGTTTGACAGCCATGAGTAAGCCAGGAACTCCGCGGCTACCTCCAAGCCTTGAAGAAAGCACCACGCTGGGAATGGCATCTTTGGCGGCGGGGTGGGGAGAAGGGATGGTTCGGAGCAGGTGGGTGTCCTGCAGGCTCCAGATCCTGGTGTAGCAGTCCTGGCCTACTGCAGAGGAGAGGACAGCAGACTCAGCACCATGCCCCAGCGCTGCACACACCCCTGCACCGTGTTTGTCACAGAAGCAGAAGGGGACAAAGGGAAAATAATCCAAGCACAGGTGGTTACTGTGAGAAACTTGCTCCTACCCCAAAGATTCAGGGGCTTTGCCTCATTTCAGCTCATTGCTTATCCCTTTACAAACAAACAAGCCGGAGCCAAGGGTATTCAAAACAACGGCAAGTGGTACAGACAGGGCACAAGGAGCATCAAAGTACACAGAGCCTTTTGCCTGTATATTAAGATTCCTCTTTTTGTGTTGCTTCCCTAAATTTCAAAAAATCAAGTAGTTTCTGCCCTACTTGAGACATGCCAGGAAATGCCATCACTTTTACTGGACAGAGCAGATAAAATAAAGTTGAGATCCACAGAGGAGTCATTACAGTCAGGGTGCATCCAGAACATTTTTTTCTTAGTTTTCATGGTTTGTTATACTTTGTCTAAGGCTTAATTTCTATCTGTTCCAAAGAATCAGACTTACAGCTTTTAACAGCTACATTTAAGAAACATTCCCCAAGCATAAGAAGTCACTGCCAGGCACGCTACAAGTACAGGTACAAAAGTCAACCTACCTGCTGTAAGAAGTCCCTCCTCTTCATTCACATGCAGGGGGAGAACAGCATATTCGTTGTGATGGCCTTTGTACTGTTTCACACATCGGGTTGTTCTCAGGTCCCACAGTTTTATCTGCAAGTTAAGTAATTCTTTTTCAGAAGACAGTTTGATTAACAAAGCAGAGACCACTTGATAGTTGGTAAATAAGTGCACCTCAAAATAGGGAGCAAAAAGGCTCAAAATATGGGATTGCTACGCAGTTAAGTAGCCAGCAATATGAATACCTATTGAAAACATTTATTCCTGGAAAAGTATTAGAAACAAAAACAAACCAACCAACCCTACATCACTTAGCAAAGTTTTTTTTCCTTCTTACAACAGACTTAGTAAATTAAATACAGTGTCCCTTACATTTTACTGAAAACTCCTACTAGGGCCTCAGAAAAAAAGAAATCGCATCTCTTAACTACTGCACTGAATTAAAAAAGAAAAAAAGAACCTCCAGGCTTGAGCTGAATCCCTTATGTTAGATAAGCCTCTTGTCTCAGAGCCCCATGAATACACAGCTTAGGAGACAAACGAGTGCGCGAGAGAGGGCAGAGAACAGCAATCACGTCCCTCCAAAGAACGAGTATCCTCCCTCAGCCTCGGCTAAGAGCCTGTCCGTGCCCAGTTACTGAAGGGCACAGTGTGAAGTTTCTCCTAGAAGCCACAAAGCCATACCTCTCCAGCCATGTCTGCTGCCATGAGATAGTGTTCGGCCTGGAGAAGGCGGAGAGAGGTAACCGCCGAGTCGTGGAAGAGACGAACTGCTTTCCAGCCCTGGCCCTTTCGGCTGCGCTGACGCACATCAATGCTGAAAATCTCACCTGAGCGGCAGCCGTTGTACAGCACTGGGCTCTGCAAGAGGAGAAAAGAAATGTATTTTTCTAAACAAAACAAGAAACATAATACGTAAGCTATATCGAGATTAGTCACGTCAAGCTTTTTAGGTCTCCACGACAGTTGTCGCATAGTTTTATTAAATGGGCACAAATAACCACAGTTTTTAATTACATGCATTATTACTGCTACTCTTGATATTTGTTTCATTTCTTTCTACCTCTTGCATTTAACAAAGTTGCTCCTGTTGCCATAGAGTTTGAAATTAGCTGACTTTTGGTTTTGGTTGATTTTGCACTTTTCCCTTGTGTGCCAGCATCAGCTCACGTCAGCTCTGTTGCAGAGCAGTTACTGCAATCACAACTTTACGTATAGCATGATGCGTTCTACTACAAACAGAACAAAAAGGCCACCACCAAGAGAGAGGTCTCAAAAAGTAAGGGTATATGTTTCTTTCTACCTGTGTGGCAAACTGTTGTGCGAGGACATCACTGTTGGTTCCAAATGTCTGTCGATGGCCTGTCACTACATTGGTCACAAGAACGCGCCGTGTCAGGCCTGCAGAAGACAGACTATGTTTGTTCTGCTGTGATGCAAGAAGCAGCTGGGAGACAAGTGCAAGAAGTCATTCTCTCCAAGATAGAGGGGAACTACCCTTGCTCACCTGTGCTGAAGCAGTTTTCAGCCTGGGGATTCAGGCACCACGCACAGGACCAAGCAGTGGATATCTTAAAGCTGCACAACATTCCTGGTCGATCTCCTAGGAAAGGTGGACAACAAACAAAGCATCTGTAAAATTGTAAGGACAGGGCAATAACTCATAAAGTCTCTCCTCAACTCCATTCCTCTTTTAACATTGTAACTGGAAACAGAAACCCACAATGTTACCAATCAGTTATTCCTGTGCTACTCAAGAGCACAAAAAGGGACTCCATGATTGTAAGCTGAACCTTGTAGACTACAGAGATAAGTGACCATGTTAAATAAATAAATAAATAAATCTGTTCAGTAGTCAGCAGGCTGGCCAGGTTATAGAAAAGTAACCCTTGCCTGACAGCATTAACTTGGCCGTTTTTGCAGGATTACATAGGTTGGAAACAGAAAACATCTTTTTTACTCTAGAACCCATAGATGAGCCAAAAACAACCTGAAAGTTTTCAGAACAGTGAAGACAGAAGAATTAAAGAAAAAATGGGAAAAGAACAGAAGGGAAGAAGAAGAATAAAAGAGGGGGAGTGCAGATAGATTATAATTGTCTCCCTGTTTTTAGAAGATAGATAGGTCTGAGTAAATAAGAACACCCTAAATTTGGCTCTTACTCATGTAGCTCCTACACAGCTTCTTGTTCATTAATTCCTCAGGTCAGTTCTTTGACCTGTTCACTTCTGACATTGTTACAGGCTTTCTGCACTTGACAAGAATACAAGAAGCTCTCCCTCTATTAAAGCAACAATAGAGAAGTAATCTCTCCTTCACATTCTGTTGTGGCAGGCAAACAAACAGTGAGCAATCCCTGCAGCCTACCTGGGTTAGAGTTGCTGAACAGCGATGCAGGAAGCAGGCTGGCGCAGCCTGGCGTTTCTGCAATTCCCATGAGACACAGCGTGCTCCAGTGGGTTAAGGAAAACTTATCTCTGCCTAGAAAGGATCAGGCTGCCTAGCGCTTAGAGATGGAAAACGCAAGATACTACACACAGCAGCTCATGGTACTTTACATTTTATGATCAAGTCGCAACAGTTCCTGTCTTATATAGGGAAGGGAGAGATAGAAATCCAGGTCTAGTTTGTGCACTTATGCCCCCAGGAATACTAATGCATCTCCTTTTCTTTCTAATGACGGGAAAAACAGGCAAACAATCCTTTCCTTTCTCCATCTCCCTGCAAAACATGGATCATTCTTCTCACGGTTACCTATTGATGATGCTGCACTAATTTAGATTTTTTTTTTTTAAATGGAGATGAGTTGGGCAGAGGAGTGCAGGCACATGAGGGAGGCAAGGAAGCCTCACTTGAGCTTACATTGAAATACTTTCTCAACACTACAGCAGGTATGAATAGGATTCTAAGCTTGTTTGAGTTCAGTGTGTTAAGTTTGTGACATGACCAGACGAAAACATAAAATAACTAAATCAAACAATCTACAACTCCTATCCATCTTTGAGCAAGTCTGATGGATTCCTGCCATCTTCTGGATCAGTTTGGATTTTTTTTGGCTTCTCCCATGAGAAGTTATGCACATTTGCATAGTACTTCCTCTTTGGATACTTCAATGGTGCAAGTTGCCTGCCATCTTCCACATTAAAACCTTTTTTCCTTCCTCTCCTATGTGATTTTGCATGCTAAATTTATCTGTACAGCAGCAGCTTACATGTGTTTAACTAACTCAGCTTTCTTTCAATTTTCATAACTTTCTCTATTTAACAGGAAAATACACGGGGTAAGTATGTAAGATTTCTTCCTGGAAAGCCTTTTTTTTTTGGTGCAGCATGATGCAGACTACTAAAGTAGAACTAAAACGTTGCATTTTTAAAAGGATATAAAACATGAGAATCTGGATGAGTCAGTGATGCCCAGCACACAGAATTCACCTTCAGACACAAGAAGACATATCATTTTCATGGTCGTCTGTACAATTCATGAAAGGGTATTTCCATGCAGAGATGAGATGAGACTAAGAGCTAAGCACATATGCTTAGCCCACTAACTAGCCCAGTAATGGCACACACAAGAACATTTTTATTTCACACTCCTCTTAAATGTACCAGTAAACAGGCAGCATTCAGAATTCTGTCCAAACTGAGCTGAGGCATCAAGCACACCCTGTTATTTAGGGCATCATCCTTAAAAAAATCTGAAAATGAAATAATATATTTTCTCCAAACCCATTTTTAAAAAAGAAGCAAATAAACCATAGTAGTTTCTGGCCTTCACCATTAATTGTCAGCTACTGTCAGTAAGCACTTACTGGAGTAAGTGCTATCTATGAGAAGGTGGTATCTTCCACAGAGGTTTCTGTTCTATCAAAGACAGGGCTAGTACAAATCTGTTTATCAGAATTTTGCATGGACAGATTTTTCCATGCTCACCTCCTAGCCCACCCCTCAGGCATTTCTACTTTGCTTCTCAAGGGCTGGCGTTTATAGAACACAAGTGAAGGAAACAGGAACAGCCCACAGTACCTTGCGGTTTGTGAAGTAGAGGTTGTCATACATCTCCACAGTGAGCAACTCCTGCCCCAAACCACTGAGACTGATGATCCCATATTTACACCCTCCATGTTCTACATCGTTCACAGTGAATATCCGCTCACAAGCGGCATCTGCCTGTAAAATAAAAGCACTGTCATATTGGAAAATTGAAGATATAGAAGAATTCTGATCTGTTCACCACCACCTGCTTTGCTTTTCATTTCTCTCTAATACAGAGTGGCCACCTCCTTTATATATTCATGCACAGGAAACACAATCAGTAAGTTAGGCGTGAGTCTTTTGCCAACAAGAAATCCTCCTTTCAATTACACCCATTCCAGCCACTTACTCTGGACAGTTAGTAAGCACAGACATCAAGTCATATAAAATTGAAATTCTCCTACACTGCACAAAAGCCTTCTTCCCTTGCTGGATCACAGTGCAGTGAACCAGCTTGTATTACGCTTCAATTTATGCTTTATGCCATTAAGTTTCCAACTCTCCTCTGGCTTCAGCAAATCATGAAGTGTTCTGTTTACAAGGCTGGAAGCTAGTACAAGAGAATTTCCTGCATTTGAGACCTCTCCTGTACATATAGTACCATCAAAAACAGGAGGTACTTTCTTCAGAGGTTCAGAAGTGAAATCATTACTGGCATCTATACAGACTCTAGGGACCGCAGACTTCATTACTCCACACAAATTCTTCTCTATTTTCTCTGCCTTCCCTTAAAAATCAGTCATATCTATCCTTGTCACCATTTCCCCTTTGTAGGGGAGGAAAAGCTGCTTCCTACCTGCTATAAAAATTACTGAGCACAGTGTTTGAGAACTAACACAACCCCAAAAATGCATTCTTGAACGCCGAATCTGATCTGCAGGATTCAATTACAAGAGCTCCCTTTATCCTAAAAGCAGAACAACTTTCATAATGTATCACAATTATTTTAAAGTTACATACCACAATTATTTTAAAGTTGTTGGTTCCAGTGACTGAGGAATCTGGACTGTGAATTTCTATCTTCCGCCTCTGCATGCAGTTCACTTTAAGTTCATGGACTAGTCTGTAAAAGGGAGGAGGAAAAAAGTTAGCTATGCCAAAGTTTAATACTAATGCAAAGAATAGTGGATAAGCAACAGAACTGCCTTTCCTCACAGAAAATAAAATGCCTCAACAACTAGCAAGATCCAGTTTCGCTTATATAGCCCATGAAAAGAAGATGCCAATGGATTCCATTCTGTTATTTCAAGCCCCAGGACACCTTCAGTAGCAGAAACAACAACACATTAAGTTGCTGATTTGCCTTCTCTGGTGCTACTGAATCCAAGCATAGAGATTCTAAAGGGGGGTTGGGAATAGGTCTAAGTCAGATGAAAAAAATTTCTAAATTTATAAAGCACAATGTGTCAGAAGAGTATATACTGAAGAAATGTAAAGTTTTACTCTCCAATTTTTTGAGAATAGGAAATATTTTCCTCATTCCAATTCTCAACACTTTTGGAAATGTCTGTGAACCCTTCTCCATGCATGCATGATTTAGTCTGTAATGGAAAACAAGGCAGGAACTAATATGTTCTCCTCTTGTCCTAACTGGAAAAATAGAGAATGCAAAACAAACAAACTCTACCACCAAAAAACATTCACAACCACACACAAACAACCTCGACAAGAACTGCTGCACTAACAACAGAACTCAAAGAATTCAAATCATTTTACCTGCAATAACTTGTGGAGCTAAGTAAACCCAGCTGCCTTTTATGCAACAGCATAGATGAGTTCAGTCCAGGTCTTGCTGTCTTCTAAAAGAGAATAAAGTGGGAGCAAATTCAGTTATTTGCTTATTTATGATTCAGATACAGTCATAGATACTTTATGTTTGGGATGTTTTGTTAGCTTTGTTCTCTAGCCTATATTTGTATATAAGAATGAAAATAAAAGTTTCAGAAGGTCTGTAAAACACATTCTAGCACCACCTCAATAGTCTACTAGGGCAAGCAGGCAAAAAGGAGAAATATAATCAAGGGCAAATGCTCTAAGAGAGGCCAGATGCTCCTAAATATAAAAACTGAGGTGGGGGGCGGGGGGGGGGAAGGAAGGGAACAACCTAGCCAGTATTTGCATAATAAAGTTTATTGACGTAAAGATTTAAGGTGTTGTAGAATATACTGATTAAAAGGTAGCAAAACTTTCTATCACCACAAGACTGCTACTATGCAGCGTTACTGTTGTACTGTTGCACTAAACTGCTTTTCCGTTCATCTTACATTAAAATTTCCTGTAAATACTTCAAATAACAGTGACAAAAAAACTCTGCTAAGTATACTTTCCTCAAGAAAGAAATTTTGGATAATGTTCTGAAAAAGCATTATTTAAGAGTCAAAATGTTTGCATCTAGCACCTTGATTCTGACGTCTGGTTCAACAGCTAGATTTGAGAAGCGAGATATATTTACAGATCCCATTAAAAACAACTTGTCAAGTAGCTTTTTGAAAACTAAATTGCTTATGAAAAGACCTATCTGTAGAATTTTCATAGCCAAGATAAAAGAGCTGAACTGATGGTTCATATATATACACACACACACATATACACACACACACACATATACACACACACACACATATACACACACACACACACATATACACACACACACACACTGAAGTTTAAGTGAGAGCACTTAACACTCAGCACACTTAAGCTGAGCTAAAACTTGTAACTCTGTGAAAACCAAGACTCTTGTAGCTTTACAAGATATCCTTGTTGAGTATTTTACCCAGACTACCGATATTATTCACTACTATTTTCCCTGCTATAACACTTTATGCCTGGAAAGCCTATAAAGGTAAGAAAACTTTGGTTTTCTTGTTCCCCTGCCAATAAATAAATCAATCAATAAAATACAATTTTTCACAGAAACCCTGTTTCAACAGAACTTCATTAGTACTATCCATAAGGGTCTGGAAATATGAAAGCGTGTTTATTAAGCATATGGACAGGCTAGAGTTAAGACCCTACCTTGCAAATTCCAAGTAGGGATATGAAATCAAGCATCCAAAATCCTGAGTTAAGTTCAACTGTTGGACTGCCTGCTACTCTGAGAACAGTTCCTGTTTCTTTACAAATTTAGTTTTGGAAATAGCTTGTTTTCATTCCTGTGTAGAACAAATGAGTTCTTAAAGAACTTCAAGGACTCTAAACTCTCAGCAAAAAAGAATTCTCATTTTCCAGTCAGCTTAATTGAAGGAGTTTAGCTTGTGAGCTGTCCTGGGTCAGAACACAATGAAAGACTTTATTGTCTTTTCAATCTTTTTTCAATTTCAATCTTTTCAATCAATTTTCTTTTGCAATCTTTTTCAGAGCCTACCTTCTTTTGTTTTTCTTCTTCTTCTAAGAGTCTCAGTCTTTTACATTCCATTGCTTTGTACTGAATACTCTCCTTGGTGAGTGGGTTGCAGTTATTATGTCCAGGCAATAGACGAAAATAACGGTTCTTTTCCGAGTCATAGTAAAATCCTGGCAGCTCTAAAGTGATAAACATCAGGAAAAAAAAAAAAAAACAACAGATGGATAACTTAGTTTATTTAAGTTTCTTCTTTGACATCCCTTCATGGAAATGTCAAAAGGTTACAAAGCTCAAAGCGCTTGCTCCCAGCAGGTCCCAAGCATGATAAACAGACTGGGAATAGATGACAACGTTACCTCCTATCAAATAATTGCTGACAGCCACTTAGAGGAAAGCTTGCAAATGCAGTGTCAATACACAAGTACAGAAAGGATGTCAGCAAGATAAAACGTAGACAGATCAGAGAAGCAAAGGAAGAGTTTTTTGTTGCAGAACAAAAATGACTATTCTTCATAAATCAGTCTTGAGGGGATATTGTTGGTTAAAAGATTAGTTAAGGGAAGCTCAAGCAAAATAACTGGCAGCTAAGCATCATCCAAATGGAAATAAAGTGATTCACTTCCAAGAACACACCACCTTTTCCTGAATACATAAGACAGATTTAGATACAAGCAAAAGTACATTTTGACAATATTATCAACGCTCATTCTACAGATGGATTGGGAAGAGAGAAACACTCATTTTTAATGCTTCATTGCCTGGGTAGATTCACAGTAGACAGACAAAACACTTCAGACTCATAACAGTGGATTGCCTCAAGGCAAAGGACTTCATTTGAAAAAGGTAAAAGTTAACATATTCACCTTATTTCAAGAGTTTGCATTTAAACCTTTCGCTATTGCTAGAAATTGAATTGTAAGCAGCAGCAAAACAGATTATTTTAAAGACATCTCCTTGTCAACATCTCTCAGCAACAAACATTTATTCATGTCAAAAAAGAAAAGTTAGGATATCTATCAACAGGGTTGTTAATGTTGTGCTGCACTCAGTATATTTAAAACAATTACATAGCAACAAATGCTTTGCAGGGTACATATTTCCAATATTTCCATCACAACTTTATAAGCACGATTGGGTTGATACACAAAAGGGTCAGTTTAAATTCTGTTTTTGTCTGTTGTTAAGAGGTTATACAGACAGTGTTGTTTCAAAACTCTCTCACATTGGAGAAACATATGTTACTATAAGTTTAACTTTATTAGGGGCAAATACATGAGTCTGGAAACTGGAATGCAAGAAGGACATCTTCCTCAATAGTATCAGTAGTGCATCAAGTTCTCTGGTTTCCTCCCTGATTAATGAACAAATATTTAACCATCAAACAACACCTTTTATTGACTGCAAAACACATTGAAATAGTATAGATGGATTTATATTTTTTTTCAAAATTGTCTGTAAGTTTTTAAAAAGGCTGATTATTAGATGTAGGTTATAATATTTACATGCTGTCTTATTTTCTTTGCTTATTAACTTTTTGTTGTCATTGAAAGAACTATTTTATGAAAAAAATATGTAAGTAGCAGTTATAAAATTGGAATATAGGCACAGATTTTTTTACCAGTAAATGTGATGTCTTACCTGGTGCTATAGAGTTCTGTGTTAAACTGGAAGAATTTTCACTATTGCTGGGGCCTGCATTTACGGGGGACTCCGTCTCCTCCTGTTTGGGTCTAAAAGACAGATTTGCCTTCAAAACAGGCTCACAACTGTCCTAGAAATATTTATTGCAAAGGCTCTTGAAAGCAGTTTGCTATTATATTAATAGAATACAATTTTGTAGGACTGTCATAAGCACCCCAAGTGAATCACAATAGACCAAGTCATAAAACAGAAACAGCACAAGTGTTCAGACTAAAAAATAACTCTTAAGGACATCAACATCCTAAAGACTTTACATTTACTAAAAAATTGGAGATGGATCCTGGTCATATGTCTGCCTTTAATACTTCAGGAAAACATTTTGGCATTTTACTAGCTTTTCTTGTATTAAAGGAAAATAAAAGAAAGTAAAAAAAAAGAAGGAAAAAAATTGTAAACATGGGAACTCTTTACAGCATTAAATGAAAGAGACAGCATACATAAAATTTTGATGTCAGGTAAAAGATATTTTACTATTGTCTTTGAGTAAACATGTTCTATACTGATGAGTAAAATTCCATTTGGATGTTTTCCGAATCACCTGTATATTTCTCACTTTCTGAGGCAGTTCTTATTACAATTCATCTCATAAGCATTATGATACTTTACACAATTTGTAGCTTGAACTGAAAACAAAATAACACAAGGATTCTATTTCTAATGCAGGCTTTATTACCATCTGACTGTACATGCTTGAAGTAAAGATGACAAACAAGCAAATACCAAAATATTTAAGTTTTTCAAAGCTTTTTAATAAAATCATTTTTATTCTATATTCACTGTATTAAAGCCCATTCATATTCCTTTCTCTCTCTCTCTCACTCACTCAACAAACAAAATAACGCATAGAGAACTAAAGCAGACGAACCTGCCCATACTATCCTTGCAGGAGAAACCAACACAGGAAAGATCATTCTGAAATTCAGGACCTACTCTCTTGAAAGAGTCATTTTTCAAGGCAGTGAATTTCTCCTAAGGCCCTCTCTGTTTCAGTCACCTGACCTGCTAGATGTTGCAATAATACTTACTTTACTGTATATTATTAAAGCACTTTCAAGCTTTTAGGGAGATCCTTTAATGACAGCTTTTACTCTAATAAGGCATTAAAAGGTAAAGCAAGTTGGTGGGGAAGTACTTCATTTTTCTTCCCTAAACTATCTTTGCATGTTGACAAAAATCTTACAAAACAAGACCTGGCAAACCCCAAAGGGTTACCTCAAGGAAACACATCTCAGTTTTAAAGCAAAATACAGCCATGAGCATGTAATGAACGTCCAAAATTCAATGTAATTCCACTCCTAGCAGGCATACTGATGACAGGTATATTAAAAATCATCTTCTCTTGATTATTAGGTGGCTACTGTCCCATTTCTGGGCAGGTACCATTACATTTAAACCAGGCATCACAACTAACAATTTAACCATCTGAAGTGCAGAGAGCACACACTTGCCTTTCAGGATAGTGGCTGCAATGGGTTCTTCTATACCGGCGGGGATGGTAACTTTGTTTGCGATTGCTCCATGCATGCTTTTCTTTACCCCTCCAATAACTTCTCTTCATGCCTGCTGCAAAAGCAAACATACATAATTAAGTCTCCTTACCCAAAACAGTCCTGCATACCAGATTGCAGGGAGCAGAGTGTCAAAATAAACATGCTTATGGCAGACCCCTCGAGCATGCTGTGGTTTTGGCTTTGCTCTCGCGCGGGGGCTGCGCCACGAGCGAGGCGGCGGCGGCCACAGGAGGCCTCGGCTCCACGGAACAGCCAGACGCGGCCTGCGAGGCTTTCTCCCCGCCTGACCCGGCCTGGCCTGGCCTGGCCTGGCCTGGCCTGGCCCGGCCCGGCCCGGCTCGGCCCGTAGCCGCCGCAAGGGAAGCGGAGCCACCACCAGGGCCCGCCCAGCCGACCCCGCTCCCGCTCCCGCTCCCGCTCCCCCGGCCCGACTCACCGCGAGGAGCCGAGTCTCAACTGCCACCCCGCACCGCTTTCACTCCGCCACGGCTCGGCCCGCCCTTCCACTCCGTCGGCGCTCCTGATTGGTCTCCTCCGCGCCTGCCGCTTGATGGACAGCTCGCCCGCCAAATAGCGAGCGGACTCTGGGGCGGGGCCAGAGCGGCCGCTGGGTGGGGCGGGCCGTTGAGCGGACGTTGGGCGGGGCGGGGCGGGCTGTTGAGACCTGTGGCGGGGCCGTTAGAGGAGCGAGAGTTGCAGTGGCGGCGGGTCGCGGAGGGCAGGGGACGGGCCACTATGGAGCCGTGCCAGGGAAGGGGGGACTTGCTGAAGCACAGGAAGGGAAGGCCTTGGTGTGGGAAGAGATTGGAGATGGAGGATTCTCCATATCTGAGGTCGCCCTTGCTGAGGGTCATCCCCTCGCTATGGGTGCCCTGGAATGTTTTTGAGGGCCTTTACTTCTAGACAGCCCAAGTTTAGGTGAGTGACAGGCAAGGAGGCATCAGTAGTAGGGCAGCTGCCAAAAGGCTGTGGCAAACAGCCCAGGAAGAGCCCAGGGCCACCACAAACCGTGGCAGAAGGAGATCAGCACTGCTATGGTCCAAGAGCAAAAACTGAAATGGCAGCAGAAAGTTGCAACTTTGCCCTCAGTGTAAGAAAACTGTTGTCCTTTTGTTATTTTAAGGAGACATTGTTCCATTTTTTTGGTTATTTGATCTGGGTTTTAAGTTCAGAATGCACAGAGTTAAAAGTGACCAAGAAGAAAAGGATGTTTTCTGGAATAGACAAATGGAGAATTTACCTGCAGCTTGCATAGTTTGTGAGCTCTGTATCTCTGCTTTAAAATGCAAGCTATCAGCAAGGAGTATTACAAGTAGTGTTATGCTTTGCTTCTTTTATTGGCATTGTTTCTGCTTTTTAATTTTGCCCAGGAGCAATATTGAAAATTCTGCAAAATACTGCCTATAAATGTGGGCTTGAGCCCACTGAAATAGCCCACTGAAAAAGAGAGGAATGTTAGAAGAAATCTGTTTTCTCAGCCATATTGTGCTTGCTTGTTTTTGAAATTCATGGACAAAATGGCTGGAAAGGAGTTCAGAGATCAGTTTTCCACACACCTCCTTGTATTTTTTCCTTATCTATGTTTGTCTAACCTACTCTTACAGCCTTTTGGTGTGTGAGACTCAGTGCAATTTATTCTAATGATTTACTATATCTCCTGCTGAAAGATTTTCTAATATAAGAATGTGTGAGCTGAATGATTATTGCTGCAGTTCAAACCCATTACTACTTTTCCTTCTGTGCACCATGGATATAGCAAACTATTTATTCCTTCTCTGCAAAACTGCTAAAGTTGTCCCACTTTTTTTTTTTTTTTTTCTTTTTATGAAGTCTGTGATCAAAAAGGATGTGGAAGTTACACTCTGAGAACAGCTGTTTACATTCTGTTTTGTGACCATGACAGTGCCTGGTCTGGCTGCTGCTGAGTACCACCCTTCTCAGACCACTTCTCAGATTGATCAAGGTCATGATGATTTATAACTCTGCCCTCCAGTCCTGTCCTTCAGTTACTCTGGCTATTTTTTTATATTTATGTATCTCAGTGGACTGGATTTATATCTGCGCAGACCTAAAGGGACAAACTGAGGCTGTATTTACTTTATTTGCTAATTTAGGTTAAAATAAAAACGTAAATTGCATTAAAATATATTATTAAGACCAAACTTTGTTAATCATATTTGAATTTATTGTTCCACGTAGGGTTATGATTATCACAGTTTAGTGAGTTCTCTGTCCTTCACTGGTCTTCAGTAGCTGAATTTCTGTCTGATCTTAGCAGTCACATGTGAAAAAGAATGACAGTTTTACTTTTTTTTATCATGAGGCTTAAGCTGTGTATTTTATCTCATGATGATTGGGGTTAAAACTATGTGCTCTTCCTGTTACAGTTTACTTTACACATGGCAACTCATTAAGCTATGGTAGTTGGAACATGCATCTGAACCTGAGTGGGGCTGTGCAAGATAATCAAAAGCAGGGTTTGGTCTAATAGTAAAACTCATCCTTCATTTGATTCCACTGAAATCAAACCAATATATTAAGATCCTATTTAATTTTGTACGCTTAATTTTTGCATTATAAACTGCAGTAGTCTTGCAGCAGTAACATGAAGACTTTTAAGTATTTTTGCATATGAAAGTTGCTGGTTGACTTGTATTTGTCAGAGTGTTGTCCTTTCGTTGCCCAGACCAGCTCTGCTGTTGATGCTGATACTCATTTTTGGATTCTCCTCCTGACGCTCACGAGGGAAGGAACAAGCTGCTGCAGCATTTAAGGTGATGAATTATCACAATTTATATATATTGAACAGTAACTTGCTGCATTTATTCTGCATTAGTATAAAATCTTGAACTCTCACACCACAGTCTTGATGGTCTGGAGATGCAGCACCCCCCAGGGTCTATTAGATGGTTTATAAATATTGGAGCAGAAGTTGATGAGGCCCAGTGGAGGGCAGTAGTGCACTTAAACAAAACTAATCTCTCTTAAGCCCCATCGAGTATTTCTTTCATATGTCTTTACTACCAAGTATTGAATTTCTATAAAAATCAATTTAAAAAGCAGAATTACACCACAAAAATCTCTTCATGACATTATTTAAAGTGTATTTATTTGTATTTATAGATATGAGGCTTGGGGACACTGATGTTGCTTGGAGAGAGCTCTGCTTAGAATATGTAAGAAGGTGAAACTTCTTTCTCCTGAAATATCAGCTTTGTCTCCTCTGCAGGCTGGAGGTCACTAAACACACGGAAAAGTTGGCAGATGAAACTGTAAACTTTCACATCGTGTATTGTTACAGTATGTGAGGTGGGGGTTTTTTTTATTTTTTTTTTTTTAGGAAAGTCAGTGCATACAATAATTCTGGCTGTTAATGTTGCTTGTGTGCTAAGGAGTGACTACTGGAGAACTAATGTTAGGTTCCGTATCTATCAACTCTTAGAGCCTGCAGTCTCTTCCTCTCAGGTGTGCTTAGCAGTAAGAAAGATTTTGATTAGATTTAACCTTCTCTTCAGTGCTGCTGGTTTTTAATGGAATTGTTTAGCTATAACTTACTGAAGTATTCTGCTGTCTAATGAATTCAGCTTATCTTTTTTATTCCATAGGATTAAAGGGAAAAAAAAGTCTCAATACTTGATTTGCTTGAGAAGCTTTCAAAGTTAAGTTCCATCTT
Organism: Crypturellus undulatus; assembly: GCA_013389825.1. Lineage (NCBI taxonomy): Eukaryota > Metazoa > Chordata > Aves > Tinamiformes > Tinamidae > Crypturellus > Crypturellus undulatus. Next base: position 148,519 of record VWPW01030918.1, read on the forward strand.
TAAATTATTTAGGTGATTAGAATGAAAGGTTTCACTGAAAAACAGTGATGAAGGTATCTGGGTTACTTTTGATGGCTTTGGTAGAGGGACTTCTTGACTCCAGTATATTCAGAATATTTACAGCAGGACATGCAGGCATAACTGTACTGAAAGTTTCAATCTCTTGTATATAGTAGAAATTGAGCTGTGATATCATTAAATAGGCCAGCATATTCTAGAAGTTAGTCCTATCTTAAAAATCCATCTCTGAGACCTTCCACTGCTCACCTTTCATTTTCTGTCATGGGAGACACGAATGACTGGACTGTGTTTGCTACCTGAGCAAAGGGATATCACTTTCTGTGACTGCAACAACCTAATGCAGAACTGGGTTGCTGCTACTGTCAGTTGCATGTGATTAATGAAACCCACAATCTTTACCCCCAATAAAAATTTAATAAGTGACATGGAGACACTTCACTTGTGTAGCAGCAGTCTAGCAAGTGCAGAATGGCAAGTCTGGTGCCTGCTTTTAGTGATAGTTGAAGAAGGGTTGTGGTAGTTTGTATAAAGACAAATCTCAGCATCAGTGTTGCTGAGAAGGAAGATGCCGGCTTATCAGGGGAGATAGGCAGTTGCTGGCGGGGAAGTGTCAGGCTCCCAAATCTAAATCTTGACCAGCAAAAGTTGCATTCACATTGTAGGCAATAGAGGTCTACCTAAGGCACCAAGGGTATTTTATCACATTTCCTGTCTTGGATTCTAACACCCAGAGAAGCTCCGGATAGGCTGCTACTAGCTCTGCTATACCTCTGTATAAAATCTGTTATTGTAGGATGGGCATGCTCTCAGGTGCATGGGAAAATTATACCTATAATCAATAATTTAAGCAAATGGGCTCTGTTTTGTATATTCATAGTCAAATGAGTGAACTGATATTTCTTTTGAATTAGTTTATTAGGGTTTGCAGTGAAACAGTAGTGTAGTGTTGGGAATTCAAAATGTAAGTCTGTTAACAGTGACAGTACCTCAGTTCCATTATGCTTATATGGGTTTTTGTTTGAAATGTCTTTTTCCTTAGAAAGACAATCTGAAATTCAGACACTGTTTATGTTTATGCTTAACATGTTTATGTTTATGCTTAACACCATGGAAGTTACCCTGTATATCCTAAAGTGAGTCTTGTTGACTCTGAATGAATTTTAAAAATATTTGTTTTTTACTTCTTTTTTCTTCTGTTAAAAGAAGATTTTGGTTTGCTCTTTTGACTCAGACTTACTGTTCCTGTGATGTAGCACGAACTCCTGTAAGCACCATTGCCAGTCTCCACTCCAGAAACGGTTGCACTTTACTACTGCATTTTTCTTTCAAAATAACATGCTGCTTTTCAGGTAGGAGAGTGCTAGATAGCTGTGAAATCCTTTTGACCATTTTTGATATTTTAGCTAAATGTCTTAAATACATGATTTATGTGCAATATGAACAGTTACCTAAAATTTTAAATGTCTTTGACTTTTCTGTTGACTTCTCTTCCCAGTGTTAATGGGCTGATTCCAAGAATTTTAAGTAATGCAGTAATAATCGCATCTCCCGCTGAAGGTGTATTTTATGTGAGTGTAACTACGTACATATGTATGTGTTTACATACCTACGCATGGACATATCTCAGCCTACAAAAGCCAGGCTTCACTACCTCATTTTTCTTTGTATGGATAGGGAGAAAGCTAATTTGAGAGCCTGCAGCTTGCGTATGTTTTTGAGGACTGAAGTAGCTATGCTTTGTCTTGTGTGCTCTGGTGCTGTCCCGTGCAATCCTGGTCTGATGTATGTCACTTAAAATAAAACTAGGCCTCTTTGTTAATAATCAGTGCTTTTTATAAGATGTCAGTTTGCTAAAAGGTCACATCTCCAGGTGGTGAAGTGAACTCTCAAGTGAGTAGAGTTGGTAATGAAGGTTTGCACTGCTAGAACACAGACCTGGAGCTGAACCTTGTATTCCTTCCAGAGACACTGTAGGGTAGAATACCATGACAAGATGGTCTTTGAAAAGACCTGTGCTGAATATTGTTCTTCTTCTTTACAGCGTAAAAATAGGATCTGCAATGGAAGGTTAAATTCCTGGTGTAAATAATGACTGCCTTAGAGTAGTGGCAGCTGGCAGCGTTTTCCTTTTTCCTCTAGACACATTTGTTCAGCTTATGGATCTCTAAAACACAGAGTGCTTGCAATTACAAGATTGATTTCTAGCCTTGTATTTAAAAACAATTCCGGTGTAAAGAACTGGTCAGTATCACCAAGGAAGTATTTTCTTTTAGGATCAAGATCAAGTAAGCTACTTCATCTTCTCTCTGTATAAAAGCACAACCTCATAACCGAAGCAGACAAGAGAGATCTGTACTGTTGCCTTTACACAGCAATACTGGATGTCAGGGCTCTGAAGGTTGATTAGTCAAAGGAGGAAAAATTAGTGACATAGATCATAGGTAGCACCCTGTTAATTAGGTTACCTTATATTAAATACAAAAGTCTTGGAACAGATGTAGGCACCAATGATCAAACAGGAAAAAAAGTCTTCCCCAGAAATGTCCATCTGGAGATCAGTGTCCCAGTTTCAGAAAGGAACAGTTTATTCTTTTGAAAAGTACTATTTGAATGTTGTAACTTCTTTGTCTCTCTCTTACCCCCCACTTCTGCTGTCCTTGAATTGTGCTGGAACTTCCTGTTGCAAAGGTTCTTTTTTGGAAGGGGGATGGAAGGTTTATGAGATAAGGATTGTACTTCTAAATCCTTCCTAACCAGAGCAGCACAGGAGGAGCACGAAGCTCAGCCCAGCACATGCGGACTGATGTGGGAGGTTTCCTGTCATTTAACATAAAAGAGTATCAAGAGTATGTTTCTTTTGAGGTCTTTTAGAAACACATCCTGAAGGAAGAAGGGTGGGAAGAAGGAAGGTTACCATGGGAAAGCAGCGTCAGCTTTTCAGTTACTAAGTACATTCTATAGAGAGTATGTGTGATTTGATTAGTGGTCCCGGGATAGTTTGAAACAGAATTAAAAGTATCTGCAGTAAATTAAAAGTATTAAAATCTGCAGATGTCGAGTCTCATGGTGATACTATATATCCTCTACTCTTGTCTTGATTGCTGCTTGTGTGCTGTTCTATGTTCTGAATACTCCAGAGCTGTGATTGTGGTTGTAGTCTGTGCTTTTTTTTTATCCTGTCTTCATGTATTAGGATTGATCTTGGCATCACCTTCAGTCCACTAGAGTGCCTGTTTCATATCTCATATGCTGCTCCATGGACACTCTGCTTCATGGAGCCATTCTAGGACCTGTGCTGCAGACTGCTGCTTTTCTGGGCACTGAGTAGAAGTGAGGAACAGCAGATTGTGGTCAGCCCTGATTCTCAGACATCTGCCTATTTTTCTGTACATGTACCTAGGTGCAGAAGTCTACTTATGGGCTGATATTACAGAATCTGTCTGTCTACAAACTAATAAAACTAACTTTCTGCATGGTTTACGACCTGCCCCTTCTTGTATGTCTCTGAAAAAAAATGAAATAAAAAGGTTTTTTTTTTTTGGCTAAGATATGCAATATTTACTGGGAAGCAATGAATGATTCTGAAGTCTAGAAAGAAATACTAAATCAATCAAATCAAAGACGACAGAGAGTGATAGTCTACAAGGAGTTTTCAAAAGTATGAAGACAACTGATACTGCAAGTCTGCTTTGTGGAACTGAAACAGTAGTTGTCTGTAATGTAATTGTAATTTATTATTTTGCAGTTTTGTAATTTATTATTTTGCAGTTCCAAAAAAGCTTTAGCTCTCAGCTTAATTGGATAGAAACTAAAAGAGGAGATAAGATATAGAAAGTGGTTTATAGACCTAGTTGAGCTATCATTTCCCTGAGCAAAGCACTTTCTAATTGGCAGCAGGAAAGCTGTCCAAGTCCTAAGGAAAGAAGTATAGCTGGAGTAACTAGCTGCAGGATAATCCAAGCTGTGTACTGTAACTGTGTGGGAAATCAAGAAGGATGACAGAGCACTTTGTATGAAATAGTTAAAGAGTTTCTAGAAGTTATCAGGCTCTGGGGTTTAAGTTGTATTAATTACCCAAGGAGATGTATATGATTTTTTCTACCAATAACAATTGAGTACAACTTGACTAATAGCATTTAGCTGTGTTCTCTATAAAACATAACTTCCTTTTCTAAAGCTAACAGACAGTACAGTAGTGTCAGCTGGTAGAACATCCTCCCCTTGAATACTGAACCTATTTTATCACCTCTGTTCAGAATGCCAAGCCTGAAAGAAAAGGAAAATGCAGAGGATTAAAGAGTGTGTATATGGTCTCGCAGAACTTCTGTGGGAGAAGTGACATAAGGGGGGCTGTATTACAGTAAGTCTGCTATGTGAAATTGCTCCCATAGGTTTCAGATAAAATTAAAATAGCAGATGGGTATCTTTATGCAGTGCAGCTCTGCGTGTATACTGTGTCCAACATAAAAGAATTCCTAGCCTGAAGAGAAGGTCTTTTAAAATTTCCTTCCAGGAGGAATACCAGTGTTGAGCGGCATTCCTCAGTCTCATTCATTCCTGCAGATAGGGGCACAGGATTAGACTCAGCTCAGGGAAATGCAGAGTGAAACTTGGTGTAGGCAGGAGAATGACCCTTTCTTTGGCAGAAATTTGTGAGTTAAATCTTTTGATACGTTTATCTTTCTGATAAATACCTTAAATGGAAGAAAGGTAAGGAAACATATTTTGAGAATCATCTGTGTTTCCTCTCCTCATCCCCCACAATAACGTGTCTTTGTTTTCAGTTCTATGGGGCATAACGGCCAAGTTTTTGAAGAGTCTGTCCATTGGAAGTTTTTCTGTGGGAAACATGAACATGTGGCATGACAGGAAACCTGGAAAGCTAGTAACAGCCATTCGCATTCCAGAAGGAGGAGCAATATTGTTATGCCTGCAAGGATCAGTGCCTGGGATAATAAATTGTGTTCGATGGCCCAGAAGCTCCTTCCTGATGCAGAGTTGTGTGCAGCTCTGGTCACCTGCAAAGCTTACAGTAAACATGGCATTTGGCTAGTTTAGTTTTATTATTGTTGTTATTGTGCTGATTTGGCCTGGTTTGTTGGGCTGGCCAAGCGGAGAAGCTGCGGACAGGCCCAGGTGTGTGTCTTGTGGAAAGTGAGCGAAACTGGCCATGGAGTAGGGAGACACCCTCCAAGAGAGCTGATGCAAAGCCTGCTTAAGTGTGTCAAATTATTTTTATTGAATTGGCCTACATGCCAAATTCTGCAAGTTTGTTTCTGACTGAGACTGTTGGAATATCCCATGGCAGACACAGGTTGCATTTCTTCCTTTATATTTCCTCTTGTAGAGCTGAAACAGAGACATTGACTTAAAATAGCAAAATAATGTTCATGCTGCAATTTTTGGTAATTTATAAGCATGCTGGCTCAGTCTTGTGACATGACTACTTAAGCGAATCTGAGGCGGGAATCAGGCACTGCCTTTGTTATTTCTGGGTATAGCAACTTGATGATGTCCTTTATTCCTCATGATGTTGATGGGCAAATTATAAAACCTGATTTCTTTGGCTTTTCCATTACAGGTTGTCTCAACCTGCTGCACTGCCTGCTTGCCTGTAAGAGGCTCTTCACCTGCCCTTCTCCGCTCATGGACAGCCGTCTGGGTTAGTCACTGTTCCTCCCTCATTGTCAGGCCAAGATACCCTGTTCTGCTAGCTGCCTTTATTAGTGTACTAAAGGTCTAAGCGTTAGAAAACAGTTCTAGTTCTGCCACCTCTAACCTCTGAGGGCATGTGTTGGGTAGCATAAAGCGGGTAATGTTCAACCACGGGGGGAATGTTTCCTGTGAGTACATGTGTGGGTGCATGGAAATGCAACAGCACAAATTGGTGCTAATAAACCTGGAGACACAAAGACCCGGCTTCAGAGAGGGCAGGGGCTAGCTGTGCTCCGCGTAGTGCAAGAAGTGCGGGATACAGTCGAAGAAGGGGACTCCTGCTGCTGCCTTTCTTTTTGCTGCAAGTTTGAGGAAGCAGCAGCGCGGCCCCTGAGAGCCGCCCCGCGCGGGCAGACGCGCCGGCAGCGGCCGCGGGAGGCCGCCGCTAGGGGGCGGCGCAGCGCGGTGCCTAAGCGCAGCGTGTGCGCAGAGGGGTTTCCGCGGCTCATTCACCGAGCGCAGCCCGCGGCGAGCTCTGCTCCTGCCGCATCCGCTCAGGTGCCATCGGGGTGCGGAGTTAGCACATAAATTAAGTAATTGCTGTGTAATGGCAGTGGAATCGTGTGGGTGCTGTTACTGCTCTTTGCTGACTCCTTTCAGAGTATTTTTAAGGCTGTGCTTTCCTGAAGAACTACCTTATATGGGCCAAACTGTGCGTTCTTGGATATAAATAAATGCTCAGGTCAGGACTTTTTAATTCTCAATGTTAGCACTCCGCTGAAATGACTTAATGGAAGCAGCATATGAAAATTTTGGAGATTTGGATTTTTGCTGCATTATATATACATTTTAAAACTGCTGTTTACACATAGGTGAGATTCTACTTTACATCACTGTAAATGAAGAATAAATCTTAGTGGCAGTATGACCAGGACTTGACTGACAGTGCTGCTGCTGAAGCAAACTTTGGCAGAACCAAACCAGGTCACGTTAGAACTGCATTTTACAAGTAGAAAGAGAATCTGGCCAGCAGGTTGTTTGTGTATTTTCTAATGTCTGTAGCCCAGACGTTCAACCTCAAGGAGACTAAAACTAGGCATCTAAATCCAGTATGTCCCGCAGTCACCGCATAGGAAACGCTAAGCATAGGGTCCAATGGATGAATCTTGGCTTACATAGCTATATTGCAGCACTCAGATATTTCAGTCTGCTTAGTGTGTGCTTCATGCTTTTAGTGTCCAGTATTTACAGGCTCTTCGTTCCTAGTGACTCTGCATTAATTATGTAATCCTACTCTGAACCTAGGAGCCCTTCTTTCAAATACTCACTCCAGCCTGAGCAGCCATCTTCCTAAACTATTCTCCAGTGCTGTCTCGTGCTGGTATCTCTGATCAATATGTTGCTTCTCTTCACAGGCAGTTTCTACAAGTATTTAGTTGTGTAGCTCACCTTTAGCAAATGCATGGGCTCAGTGATTGCATACAGATAAATGCATTAGTGTCTTGCTGATCTGGAACCTTATTTTCTTGTTGGGATTTTTGAAAACAGCCTAGGTCTTCCCATAAGCTTTAGGAAGGCCCATTAAGTAGATGCACTGGGGTATTTGCTTAAGAATTTGTCCTGGAAACAGCAGAACAACACTTAGTTCTATATATATGTGTGTGTATATATATATTTCCCCTCAATAGACAGGAACTTAAAAAAGAACATCTATTGTCCCAGCATTCTGGATGCTTTACTATGTGTAGGCCAGGCTTCGAAGTCCCTAGGACTGCAGTTTGGTATGGTGCCAAGCTCCTCTGGAATATAACATGCTTACATTTGTATCTGGAAGACAAGTGGGATTCTCACATTCACTAATAAGAAGGAGGGAGTGTGAGTGAGGGAAACAGCTGCATGGCTCTGGCGCTGCACATCGCTTACTGACCCTCGTTGTGTAACCTCCATACCCCAGGAGCTTGAATCCATTTCAGGAGGTGGGCATTTATTTAGCTGGGAAAAGTGTTAGCTAGTGAATTATTCCAAGTATATAAATAGAGTAAGGGAATCCATTGCGTGTGTGATATGAGAGTGATCTGAAGTAATAAGCACCTCTCACCCACAGTGAATGCAACTGCATTTCAGATCATTCTGTGCTATCCTTCCCCTTCTCCCTAAATGGACTTGGCCAGTGTTTCTGCTTAGAAGAATGATGAGAGTGGAAGGTCCTGTTTGCCAGAAGAAATTATTGGTATGTAGGGAGAGAGAAAGTTTTAATAAAAAGAATGCAGAAAAGAACTGGCCAGTGGTTAAAAGAGAGTAGGAAGCTACTGCAGAGCTGATGGGGAGTGCTAAAGAATGCAGGTCACTTATGCCTCTCGATGCTATTTCTGGACAGTTATGAAGTGGGTAAGGTGCAATCTTCAGGCTTAATCTTGTGGCCCCTGGCCACACAGAATTCCCAGAAGCCAGATTCCTCCCTTTGTGTTTTATGGAGAGGTACTGATGCCTGCAGGAGCCATGCAAGGGGGATCTGCACTAAGGAAATAATGTGATAAATGACAATACAGCAGGCTGGAGGATTGCAATACAGCTGCAGTGTTGTTCTTTGCAAACACATTTTTGTTCTATCAAAGTTGATCTAATACTTCTGAATCATATTTACTAAGAGCTCTAGCCATAAGCGTCTAACAAGAGAGAGTATTCTGCCAAGTGCAAGATGGGCAAATCCCTTGAATTTTGCAAGCAAGGGCAGAATTCAACATATATGAGACACTGCACTTACGTGGCTGGTCTTTACCCCCATTTCTACAATATTTTGCTAAGTTAAAATGCTTGTTGACTCCTGAGCAGTGTAGTTTCCAAGACATTCTAAATATTCTGAAGTATCCTCAGATATATAATAATATAGTATAATATTTGGTGGGAGGTTTTTTAGAGCTGGTGCTTTCTTTTTAGACGCACAGGCTGGAATGCTCTTACGGGCCCTTCACCTTTAAAGCCAGCCAGAACACAAGTAGGCACAAGTAGGGAACTTGGGTTTTCTGCATGTGGCACAGATAGGGGAGTAGAAAGGTTTATATATTGATATTTTGTTTGGATCTGTATTCTCTTCTTGGTAACAATCCCTTCTATCTTTCCAGCCTGAGATCTGAGGTTGCATTAAATATATCTGAGTGCTACCTTTAGTAACACAGGGGAAAGAATGTATGATTAGTGGCCATACTGGTTAGGAAGCTTGAACCTCTGTAGCCTCCTTGAGCTCACTAATAACAACTATTATCTGTGTTTTTGCAATGATACTTATCTAAACCTAGTCTCCTGGCTACTAGTGCAAATCAGGAGCTGTGATGAAAGATGAAAATGAAAATCTGGACCTATACATGTTCCTAGATGAAAGATGAAAAAGATGAAAATCTGGACCTATACATGTTCCTAGTAAATCCTCTACTAGGCAGTCTTTCCTGGAGTTAGTTAAGGACTCTGCAGGATAGTCCTAGAAGCAGCCAAATAAGCAGCATGGCTGACAGCAAAAATAAGTGCCTTGTACAAAACCTTATTCCATCATCCTTTTCCTTCACTCAGGATTTCGTGATAGACTTTGACAAGTTCTTCGAGGTACTTTTTGTTGAGGCAGCATGGAGTGAGAGTGTCAGCAAAGGCCTGCGCACAGAAGCAAGAGCCTTGGCTGCTGCAGGAGGTCTGAGTGGAGGCTGAGCCACTGGGACAAGTGCAGGGTGTCTGTTCTGCAGCGCCTCCTCCAGCACCAGTGCGCAGCCTCTGCCTCCGAAGAAGGTGTCCTCACAGTGGAGCAACTCCACCCTGAGAAAACGAACAAAGCAAAAGCAACAGCTCTGCTCCACCCTTGGCAGAGGTGTTCCCGTGTAAGGGATCTCACTGTGTGCTGCGGGTCACATTTTCCTCCCGTTTGGCCAACCAGGGCAATAAAATGAGCTATTGCCTTTGTATCCCCTCACTTGCTCCAAACTGTGGTTGAGTGTTTTTTTCTTTCCACTTCAACCTCAGTGATTTTTATTTTTCTTTCTTTTAACTTTGTAAAAGTGGAAGATATTTTGAGTTACAGATTAGCAAGGTTAAACTTTCTGTAGTTTTTTAACTTTTTCAAATTGTTTTGAAAGTCATGGATCAAAAACAGAATGAAAGGAAAAAAAAATAAAAAGCCCAGCACAGTCATTTATTTCTATTTATATGGAAGAGAAAGGTGAAAATATTTTGAAATGAAACTATTGAAAATATTACGTATTGAATATATTGAAATATATTGAAAATGTAACAGCTAAATTTAATTGTCAGTAAAATTAGAAGAATAGATTGGTTTTATTGTATACTGTATAACTTCTGGATGTGCTATAAAAGCAGCCTGTTTTACCTGCTTATGATAGTTTTGTCCTCTTAGCCCCATGAAAACTGAAATACATATTATAAACAAGGAAGTACCAAAAGAAAATAACATATTACTCTCAAGCCATGTCTGCGTAGCTCACCTCTGCCTACTGTATTAAAAAATATTGCCACAGTGGAGTCAGCGTGATCCTGTTTGCAATGAAGGAAAGGTGAAGCTGTTCAAATCAACAGCAAAATTTGGAATTAACTCCTCCTCTGGATGCATAAGGCAGTTGGTGTTGTCCGCAGAGTTTATTTCTTTGCCCTTTGCCAATTCCTCTGCCCATGTAGGCATGTCCTAGTATATACTATCTGCTCCTGCCAAGATGCAAGGGTCCTTGGAAGCTCTTTCTTACCTCATGCAAGGAATAGATGAAACAGAAAATGTTCTGGCATTGTCTCGGATGGTTTGGGATAACGCCTCTGTATCCCTGTACTTTTATATTATAACAGGGACTCCTCTCATGGAGAGGACAGCAAGAGCTGGCATATGTGTGTCCCCGAGAGCCTGCATCTATATTATTAGATTCCTATCTCTACTGCTGGCTGCCATAAGGATTTGTATCCTCCTCTTCAGGCAGTTTGTTCTTAAGGCTGTTTTGTGTTGTTGAGGGAATTTTAAGAAAAATACAGAGTGACATAAAGAAATTTCTAGCAACCACACTAAATATCACTGATTTTCAGCGCTTTATTAAAGTGAAGACAGATTCAAAGCAGAACTCGGAACTCAAAACAACTTCTTCCAGACTTTTGGAAACCTCACATCAAGGACCAAATGTATGTCCTGTATGTCTCTGAACACTCCATTTGAAAGTAAAGATGCTTGAGCCTAGACCCCAGCATAGATGTAATTCAGGTGTAATGCAGTTGCAAATTAAATCGTGAATACAAAATTAAAACTTTGAAGTAAGCATCAGGCCTGACATTAAGATAGCCTAAAGGCATCCCAAAATTGTTGCTACAGTTGTAGAGGGGAAATTTGCTAAAAGAGAATTAATAAAAATTCAGGTCAACTTTTAGGAATGCAGTTCCCAAAATTGCAAAGGGTAAGCGGGTGTCACCAACTCATACTCTGCATAGCTCCACAGTTATCTTTGTTGTGCTGACTGCGTAAGATTTTAGCAATGTGTCTGGAGATGGCTGATGTTGAATGTGTAACTTTCACACTGATACTGTTCCCTCCTCTTTCAGCTAACTCAGCTATTGGTACAGATCAAAGAAAATGAGGGGAAGGGCTGATGAGAAACAGTGCATTAGAGATGCCTGCAAAGCTTTAAATGAGTAAAAAGAGATTAAGATTTCAAATCTGCAGCATGATATCTCTGAATATGGGGCCCTGTTTTGCTCTAACCCAAAGTTAAGAGAGCTTCTGTCACAGAGCATGCTGTTGTACTTGCACCTTACAAGAACCTGGTCCTTTGAATATTAATACATTTGAACAAAATTCAGTAGGATATTACTAGGTGTACCTGGGAATATTAAAGCTAAAAAATAAAAGTAACTTCCGGTAGACTAACAACTGCTTCTTTTACATTTTCCTCCATTGCAGAATTAGACACGCTGCTCTCATTTCAGTGTCTGTTTCACTTTCCAATTCACAAGAGTTGAGCTATGTGTTAGTAAAAACCTAATCTTTCCTCCCTCTGGAAAACACAATTGTACATTAAAACTTAACAAGACAAAAGGGGAAGCATGAGACTATAAATACAGGGTAAAACTCTTTCACAGCCAAGGATCCTCTGAAAAATAAGGCTTTGGAGGGTGAGCAGCAATATTTTTTTACACTTCACAGAAAATAGCAATGCACTTGCATTACATAGATCATAAAAATGTCTGAAATAGGGGTAGATCAGAAGGGTAGCAGTGTGATCCTTGAGACATGACACTTTCTATGCAATGGAAAGAAGCTACATTGTTTTTCTTTTACTTTTCTCTACTTGGGTAGAGACAAGCTGCAGATCCATATACCAAGCCTGATATGAGGCTGTGGGCTCTACCTTTAAAAGCCCTATTCTCTCTAGCCCTATACAACCAGAATGTTTAGGCTTTGTGTTAATGCCATAGATTTTTATGTAAAAATTTTATGTCAAAATCTACCCTTGTTTTTAAAATTTAAGTGTTGGCTGCCCAAACAGTTGGAACCTTTCATTAAAAATATGTCTACTTAAACTTTTAGTGCTAAATATTTTAACAGCATTTTTATTTTTCTGCAGCTTCCTTGTTATGTTTCAGCTAGGTCTGAATAAAACTATCAGCAGCTAGGTAGGAATGTAAATATCCAAAGCTTGGAACTTGGTGTATATGTAACTAGGTGTTTTGGATGTATTTGGCTGTGTGTGATGTAAATCAGCAGTAACAGTCCTGATTAGTGACTTACCTAAAACCAGAATAAAAGGGAGCTGAAAAAGAAATAGTTTATAGATGATCAGTGGTTGATGGAGTGGTATGCATGTGAAAATGGAGCCCTCCATGGTGAGGTATGAAAGTTTTATTAGCAAAGGTTTGTGATGGTCCCCACACTCACAAAGAGTGAGTCTGAATCAGTTATGTAGGTCATTACAAGCAGGATGCCACTCAGTACTCCATATTTACATGCCTTTTTTTTTTAACAGCTAGACCAGTAATCTAAATGTTGTAGAGTTCTATATGAAGCACTGTATATGAAAATAATATGGCTAGATAAGCAGAGCCTGACATCCTGGTTATCACACATCAGACTTCCTGCTGTTCTGATGTGGCAGCTCTGCCCTTGTTCTCCCTGGAGATTCTTCTGAAGGAGGCAGTGCTGCTGACCGCTGCTCCTGGCACTGCTTTGGGTGTGAATAGGAGAAACAACTCATCTGTGGCTCTTTTCCCTGTTTGTTGCAGTTGCTGGTATTTGATAAAGGCCTGATGTCTGAGTAACCAGGAGCAGCAAGGGAGTGTGGGTGTGTTTTAATCCCATTTTTATAATATCCTCCTTGCCATGCAGCACCAAGAGTTCTTTGCCTGCAGAGCAAGAATGGGCCTATATATACAAGTGTACAGGACCAAAGGGACTCATTAAACTTCTAAAAATGACATCACATAGCTTTTTTCTACTTCTCTAAAAATGTCACCATTTTACACTAGAGTATATCAGGGCTTTCTAGAGCTTGGTTGAATTTTGATGCTGCTTTCTATCAGTAGCTCAACTCTGCCTCCGGTTCTACAGTGTGATAATGTTCTAGACTATTTTTTTTTCTTTTCTGAGCAGCATAGTTGTCACTGTTCCACAAATAAACATTGCTCATCCTAGACCAAATGCTATACCATCAGGTGAATAGCAGGACAAAGATGAAAGTGAAACGAGGAATCCTCCTAATAGGAGCGTGTGATACAGATCTTTAGGCTAACATTAAGCACTCTGTGGTATAAGTTGGTATAAATAAGGTGGACATTTTTTGTGAAAGTTCTCAGGGCCACAAATACAAGTCCTGAAGAGTGTTAGTATCAGTGTGGACATGAGGTAGCCAAAAGAGCAGGGTAATTCCTTACACCTACATTTAAAGCAGTTTGCTACATTCTTCCCTGCTCCAGTCTTGCATATTATCATTTTGTAGTACCTGTTCTTGAAATTTCATCTGAACAAATCCTTGACTATGGCAATAATCTATATTTACCACTCTGTAGTGCACTGTAGAGCACTGTTTTCCTAATATTTAGACTAGGGGAGACTTTCTGTGAGCAGTGTGGGCTGTAGGATGCAATCTTAAGAAATGAGGACATCCTGGGCCTCTAGTTCAGGTGTGCACCAACCTGTTTTTTTCTCTCCGGTGCACATCAACTGTGTTCTTATGAAAACTTGGCAGTTCGTGGGGAGCTTTTCCTGTGAGCAGTGTGACAGTACTACGCAGGAGGATCTGTAGGTATATTCAATGTCACCTGGGCTACTACTATATTAAATAACATAATGTAATATGATAATGGAAACATTCTTAAAGATTGCTTCCCCGAACTGTGTTTTGGGATATATCTCAACGTTGGCAACACTCCAGCTTACAGAGAGCTTATTTCTCCTAAGCAGTATTTGTAACCAAATGGCTTAGATTGCTTTGAAGGAAGAGAGGATTCCCTCCAGGGATATATGCTTGGCACATCAGTGAGGTTGAGCTAGCAGCCAGAGAAACCAATGTTGGAAGGACGTGCTGGACAAATCCGAGCAGATTCAACTTTTCCAAACTTCTGATAAATCCATAGTGAATGGAATATTCATGCAGTGCTCTTTTCCCTCTTCTCTATAGCTCATAGTTTACTTGTCTGTCCTTCATTTCTCATTCTGCCACTTTATTGTGATAAACAATTAAAAGACAGAGAGGTTTTGCTATTCTTGGTCTTCTTAAATTCAGCCCTTAGCTAGCAAGATTGCTGTTTCCAATTCTGGTGACACCTGTCTCACAAACACAAATACTTCCATCATTTTATTCAGTAACTTCTGAATAATTGGTTCTTTATTCTCCTTTCTTTTTACCGTATTGAGTTGAGTTTCTTCTTATCATATAAATACAAAAAGAGAATCAGGCTTGTGTTTTTTTTCATTTTAAGGGTTAGAGGATGCCTGAAGGGAAGCCAGAACTTTGAGTGACAGAGAAGTATTACATGACAACTCTTACAGACAAGAGGAAAACTTCTTAGTTTGCTTCTGCTCTTGTTTATACCAAACTCATACTGCTATAATTTCATGAAGTTAATGGATTTGCCTCTGAGTTGCAGTGAGATCAGGATTGGCACTTCTTAAATCACTTAAGTCATGCTACATAATTCATCTGAAAGCGCCTTTAATTAGCCGCAGGTAGGCGCAGACTTCCTGAGTTTGCTGCTCCGCCGGGATCGGGCTTCAGCTCCACCCTGCCTGCTCCCCCGGTGCAGCCTCCCCTCAGCCCTTCGCCGTGCGAGCGGATGCCCCGTGAAGCGCGAGCTCAGGCGCTTCCCCGCTTCCCTTCCCGCCCAAGGCTCGCGGCGCCAGGTCCGGGCACGCCGAGGCAGCGGCCGCCTCACAAGTTGCTCCGCGGGGAAGGGAAGAGGCAGGCGACGGGAGCGGGGCGTTATGTAACCGGTGCGCGGCTGCGGGAGCCGCGTGGCCGGCGGGCAGAGACTCCGCGGGAGCGCGGCGGGCACCGCTGCCCGGCGGGAACGGGCACGGCGGGAGAGCGGCGTGGCAGCAAGGGCAGGGAAGGGGAGCAAGCGGCGGGAGCCGCCGCGTCCGCCGCGCGTTATTTTCCTGGCAAAGCGACAGGCAGCCGCCCCGCGCACGTGAGCGGGGGGTGGAGGGGGGTCGCGGCCTGGGGAACGAGGAAGGCGCCGGGCTCACCCCGCCGCGCTCCTGCTTTCCCGCAGGGAAGAGGCCAACAAGTGCCGGGAAGCGGCCGCGCGCGCGCGCGCTGTCCCTTTAAGACCTGCTCGCTCGCAGCCCCAGCGCCAGGGAGTGACCTCTGGGCTTTGACAGCTCCCCTAATAACCGGCGGCGCCGCGGCCCCGCCCCCGCGCGCCCATTGGGCGGCGCGCCGGAATCCCGCGCGCCCATTGGCCGCGCGCTTCCCCTGAGCGAACCTTTAGAACTCCGAGGCACAATATTCTGTTACATTGTAGCAAAATGGCGACTGTCATTCACAACCCCCTGAAAGCGTAAGTAGGAATCAAAAATGTACATATTCCGCGTGGTTTAAATATGAAAAAAAGGCGCCTTCCCGACGCTGGCTGCCAGCGCGAGCCAGGTTCCTCCAGCCTCCACGCCGATCGCTCCTCCCGCCCTCCTTTCTCTCCGCGCTGATCGCTTTATTTTGTGCAACACCTAAACGTGGAGCGCTCCAAATTAACAGGAAAAAAAAAAGATAC
>VWPW01030918.1:164607-329956 GCA_013389825.1 Crypturellus undulatus
TTTCCCTTTTCCTTTCTTTGGCAAATCTTTGCGGAGTTGGGATGAGTCCGGGAAAGGGGAGAAGCGATGCACCGAGCAGCACCGGCGCTCGGGCCGTGCGCGCACCCGGGCGAGCGGCGGCGGCATCGGGCGCTCTTAATGAATGGCGCGGGGCAGGAAGCGTGGAGGCGCCCGGCGCTGGCCTCTCCGCGCCGAGAGAGTCGGTGGCGGCGCCTCCCCGGGCAGGCTCTGCACGGGCGCAGCGAGCGGGGCAGGTGCCGCCGCCGCAGGAACCTCCCGGCGGTCCCGCTCGCGCAGTGCGGGAGCCGCTTCTCCTCTGGATCGCGTCCTCTGTTTTCCTTATGGTCTGCAGCGCACACCGCTAATCCCGCCAGGCATTAGGGAGAGTGGGATTTGGCACTATACGTGGGGAGAGGAGCTGTCTTAACCTTTTTAAAACGACTTTTCAGCTAACGGGGGCAGCGCGCTCGCTAGTGCAGTGGGCAAGCGGGGTACCTGGCGGGGACGCCTCGTTTGCACTTTCTGGCTGCGCCGAGTGAGTGTTTTTATACGTTTGAGTTTTTCAAGATGAAATTAGGGCTGCGAGGTTTTTCTTTTTCTTCCTTTCATTTCTTTTTTTTCCCCTCGACTCAACTCTCTGCGGCCGGAGTTGGAAAAACACTTGACGGTTTTTCCAGGGATTCCTGCCGGCGATGCGGAGGGCAGGAAAGCTTCGGGCTCCCGGGGGTGCTGACACGTTTCTCCCCTTTCCCGCTCCCTCCCGGCGAAAATCCTCGACTTCCCCTCGCTCCGCGGCCGCGCAGCGCCTTGGCCAGACCCGCGGCTGCCATGGGGGTGCCCGGGAAGCTCGGACCTCCCCGGCGAGCGCCACGGGCTCGAGCTCGCCGATCGCGCCGCGAGAGCAACTTTTCTGCGGCGGCCGCTCGCGCCGGGCCGCCCCTCACCTGCGCCTCCAGGCGCCGCGGCTGCGGCGGGGCCCGCGGGAGGGCTGCCCGCCTGACCCCGGCTGCGTTTTCTATTAGCAACTCTTTCGGTAAGGCGCTTTGTAATTTCCACTTATTCCCTAAACTTGCTGAGGGGGGAAGAGTGCCCACGTAACTAAATTGTGCATGGGGTAAATCAGGACAAAAGCAGCAGCAGGACACATAATAGGGGGAAAGATGCCGTGCACGGGGTTTTATCCTCATGTGTCCTCCCTGACAATGAAAGGGAGCTGAATGACATTTGCATTTCCTCTGTGTGCGTTTTGATTGTATCTCTAAACCCACAGACGCCCCCTACAGAAAGCGGCCGCACAAAGGTTTCCCTCCGAGATGGGGGACGATGTGAGCTGGAAAATCCTGGCTCAGGTGTCGCGCAGCCTCCTGCGTGTGCTGGGCATTAAGTGTCCAAAATGCAGTTTTTCTCCGGCACTTGGACTCATATGTGGCCCTGTTCATGCTAGACTAGTCCTCTAGGGATAATGTATTCCAGTGCACCTGAGCATCCCTGGGAATGTATTACAGAGTGATGAGCTCTGGCTAGGGAGTCCCCTAGGAGTGACGGGCAACTCCTTACCCTCAGCTCACCTCTTTCTCTGCAGCTCTCGCTCTTCACCAGCTAAATCTCTTCTAGTGCTTTCAGCCCTTTGCTCACCCCCTCTTCGCATCCTCTCACAGTCCAGTCAGTCAGACACGACTGCCCAGTATTTCTGCCATTTAGTACCTTGGTGTTTCCCAATATGGTGGTAAAGGCAAAAATCTTAGAGCTTTCACAGATGTGCAAGGGAAGGGCAGCAGATGTCTGGATAAACACGTTGTTCTTGGTTTGATTAAAAAAAAAAAAAAAGGCGATATTCAGATACGTGTGATGGGAGAGCAGTGGGCTTCAAATGATTTTTTTTTCCTCCCAGCAGCTTGTGTACCTACTTCCATAGTTTTTCTTTCCGTCTTTTTGAGTATCTTAATACAGAGAGACTTGAGCAATGCAGTAAAGGAAACAAATACAGTTTAAAAAAGTATTGTGAGGGACTTAAAATGTCAGTCAGAAATCTCAATGGACTTTGTAAACATTAATTAATTAAACCTCTCAACATCCCCATGGAGAAAGGATTATTGCCTTTGTTTTATGGATGGCTAAACTAAGAAAAAGTGATTAGAAACTTTCTAATTCAAAGTCCAAGTCAAGAATTCAGCAATTCGACTCCCAGTCCTAAAGTTTAGTCACATTTCTTCCATCTCTGCCTTATTAGTGATGTGCATATGGTACCATAATGAATTTAATGTAATTAAGATCTTGTAATTTACCAAGTCTTATCCAGCAGAAGTGCTGATTCCCCCACCCCTTCTCCATCTTTACTCCCGCAGCTGACTTTTATTTCAGGTTGTCAATTAAACACACTAACTGGAACATATGTTAGACTGTTGCCTTTTTTTTGCATGTGAGATTTCCTTGCATTGTAGCTCTCTGCCTGAACGTTTACAAGTGAAGCCGTTGCCTTCAAGTAGTGTGGCCTCTGAGGAGCAGTGCTGGTGTTTTCCATTTCTTTTACTTAAGACTGTGCCTCTGAGTGACCTAGGCTAAGTTGCTTATTTGCTGCTGCTGTTGTTGGGCGTCTTTGTGGTGGTTGGGGACTCTTATTCCCAGCCAGGTGCTTAGGGACCAGATCAGTGTAATCTTGTGTGCGTGATGCCAGAGCTGACCTTGCAAACCTTGCCAGGCCTGTTTGGTGTCTGCAGTGCTTCCCCTGCAAACGCTCTGCAGTGCTCAGTGTCCCTCTTGCTGTGAGACAGCAAGATATGCCCCGAGAGCCACCGTGGGTCCTCGGCTCCCAGTTGCCCATTCTTGTTGCGATGAAATCTGTGGTGTGAGTCACCTTGTAGTGGAGAAAGGGTTTGCACTCACAGCCCTCTCATGCAGTGTGGCCCATGGGCTCCCCGTAGGTGAGGGCAGTCCAGCAGTGACAGTTCTGCTTCAAGCCAGGCTGGCGCTCGGGGTTCCACATCCTGTTATCCTTCTTTGAATCAATCCCGAGTATGATGTAGTGCTAATGAAAACTTTTTTTTTTTTTTTTTTTTTTTTCTTTTTGGATGCTGCAGCATAAGTGTCCAGTTGCTGATTTTTAATGTTACAGTGGAAATACCATGCACAATGCCTCTTCCAGCAGGTGGAAGCAATAAAATAGACGGGTAGTTAGGTCGCCAGCCCAGTGCTTACAAGTGATGCAAAAGTGATTTTAATGTGGCTTTGCAAAAGGAAATTCCCTTCTGTTTAATAGAGTTGTTGAACTTGTCCAGTCACTTACCCAAATTTCTGTGCAGTGTCCAGTGTGGTGTTGAAATCACTTAAAAATATAAATGAGCTGAAGTGTGACACATTTCAGACCAAAACTATTGTCAATGGGGCAACTCATTTTTTCTATACCCCACCAAGAGCCTTCAGAGAAAATTTTGCATGAATATTGTTTTATGTATACAGGGAAACATGGGCATAAACCCCAAAGTTGTCTAGGGGGGAAGCTAAGATAAGAAGACCTGAGGATATGCTGGTTTGGATAGGGGAGTGTCTGATATGTTTCTAGTTGCAGCATTTTGTCTGGGGGCATGAGTAACTTGTGCATGATTAGCTGTTGTAGTGCTTTTGTAATCTTGTTTTGTTGGTGCTTTAGCCTTTCACAGTCCGTCTGGTTGTATGGATGGATGGAGCTTGTGTCATAAAGATGTCACTGAAAAAAGGATTTTCAAACGTATTATTTATGGTGTGTGAAAGTAATATTGAGCTAACTCAGATGGGATATAAGGTGACTACAAAGGTCCAAAGATCCGATTTTTGGGGGAGTGGAATAATTTAAAGGCAAGTACAAATCCAGTGGACTGGGGTCCTCATGTCACAGTATCAGATGGGAGTAATTTATCCAGAGCATGCAGAAGTCCAGAACACAACGTGGAACATGGTATGTTTGCAGTCGGAGTCATGGTGAACGGTCCTGGCTCAGCCCCTGTGCAACCTGCTTTCTTAAAAGCAGAAGTATTGTGTTCTGAGGTTGCTCTAAACCCCAGATTTGCCCAGCTTGTGCACCTGCTTCTTGCAATTTGTGACAGTCGGCCATTCCTCTGGTATCTGGAAATGAGGCATCCCAAGGTGTCCATTGTTTGGGAATAACATGTTTTTTTAGAATTGCCTTCTGCTCAGGCTGATGTTTTCTTACTCTGGATTGTCTTTCACGTCTGAGCTGAATTTCTTTGCTTGGTAGATCAATTTTACTATCTTGCTGTTTATTCTGAGCTCATCACTGTGGTGTCTCTATGTGATGTTGCCTTGAGCAAGAACCATCCCTCATTGTTTATCCCCGAGGACTTGTAGGAAGAGAATGAATCTGCTTTGGAAGCTGAGTTTCTTTTTCTCTTGGACAGACAGACCTCTGATCTGAGGAGTCCCTGGTCTGGGTGACATCCTCCCACGTGCAGAGAAGCGGCACCAAGGCAACGTTGCTCGAGGCCTCTTCTGAGGCCTCCATTAGGGCTGTGCAGCTTTTGTCTTTGCCTCCAAGTTTTGCCTAGCATGTACAGACTCAGCTGTGTTAATTGCTTCTTTAGCATAGGTCCCAATCTTCTCTTTTTTGTTTCTTTCAGGGAAAGCAATCTCACTAAACATCATCTAGTAGAAAGCATACTTTAAAACCTTGTCTTTATTTTTTTAACAGTTTTTTTTTCAGGTGACTCCTTTTTTTTTTTTTTTTTTTTTTTTTTAAGACTTCTGTCTAGTTTGTGAAGCAAACCCAAATATACTGGACTAGTATGTGAAAAGCAGGAAGTGATTTTCCTTTCAGAAGAGAAGAGAAACTGCCTCAATTGAGTGATACGTAACATAAACAAACAGCATAAGTGAGTGCTTGAATACTGAATATTTACAGTTCTTACTTTTCTATAGTAGCCAAAATTTTTAGAAATAGGACACATTCTTTATTTGTTTAATTGTTATATATTGTTTGTTTTCCAGCAGAGCACATTTTACTGAGACATTCCCAGCAGACGTCTCAAAAGAGAGCAATGCAGTATCTTAACAGTTGTTGGCAGGTATCCTCACTGCAGCACGTCCTCCCATATGGAATGGCAGGAGCTGCCCATGTGTGGCTTGGTTTGCAGGTGACCTGCTCTCCCGCTCATGGGAGGTGTTGCTGGCTCCCTGGTACTATCTGAGGGGAGGTTTTCCAGGCAGTTGCTGAGCAGCAGGTGCAGGGCCATGACGGGCAATGCTGAGTGTGCACTGGGTGGCTGTGATCAGCAGCATGTGCTCGCCAAAGCCTGAGTCACTGGTTTTGCATTCTGTGGAGCTGCAGCTGGGAGAAAGTCCCCTGCTCAGGTGCTCATGGGGACACTGACTCCTCCAATGTTGTTATTCTGGTGAGAAAGGCTCGATGTGTCATTAAAATTGTGGTCCCCTGTGAAAGAAATGATCCAATCTGAGATAGGATCATCTCTCCATTCATACAATACTGTGTGTTGCGAACATCTGATAATGCTCTCCATGCTTTCTGATAATTTAATAAATGAACATAAAATGTGAATGTACTTATTGAATCAGAATATACAAAGGAAAGGAACTCCATGTAATTTATAGCATTGTCCCCTGCCAGAGTCCACCAGATTCCCCCTCATTTAGGTTCCCTCACGTATCTAAAGAGCAGCCTGGTTGAAGCAATCAATTAAGTTGCTATTTAAACAGTTCCTGGTGACCTCAGTTGAGACATTGTGCTAGGTTCTTTACACACACACACACGGTCTAATGGCTTCTGCCCAGTAAGTCTCAGAAATCTAAATAGGTTGGATGGTGCAAAGAAAACCAGGTGCAGCAGTGAAATAAGGCCACACGCTATGGTGGTTAATTCCGGTCTGTCCTCCCGCATGAGCTGGCAGTGTGGATTTGATCTGTTGGGATGCGGGCACATTCCTGCTGCCAAAACACAGAGCACAGAGCTTCTGCTCTAGGTGCTATGAGCCAACTCCCTGCTCACTACAGGAAAATAGATGGTGCCTGTAGGAACAAAATTACCTCTTCAAAATCTGTGAATGTTTTTTCAGGTTTTGTAACAGTGAGTGAACACTAGTTCAGTACTTTGTGTCATGTGACTGCAAAAGTTTTAATCTGGTTCTAGGAACTTTGTAAGTTTCTCGTGTGTTTGCAATCTCATGGATCCACAGTGTGCTTAGTCACAGAGCTGGGAGAAAAAAAAAGAAATGGCTGGCATCATATCCCAGATAATTCTCTATCCAGCGAACTATGCTGCTGGGAAAATTACAATGGAGATACAAAGTTAATATTATTTCATCAAGGGAAAAGTAATATCCATATTTCCATTTCCTGCAAAACCAGTCCAGACTTGAGGAGAGTAATCCATGGATTTGTGACTCTTCAAGTATTTTGGCCCCTGTGCTGTTTCCTGACAGTTTGTGGTTAGTCCCTGATGGGCACAAATATATTTCATGTTTATGGTTACTTTAAAACCTATGCAGTCTGGGGAAGAAATAATGGAAACAGTGGTTCAGAAAGCTGTTTATCTGCTAGACTCCTTTGGTCTTGACCATGAATAAAAAATGCATAATGCTTGTGGTCACACTCCTATTGAGTGTTCAAGTAAATTATACACCAGTGCCCCATATCAGAAATTATAACATGAGCCCACTTGTGTCTACAGGCTTCCCCTAATTGCTTTTTTTTTTTTTTAAACTACCAAAGGGTGTTTTGAAGACTGCTTTTTTATGATTTTTATGCACTCTGTATCCTTACAGTTTTCAGTTCATGAGCATATGCCTGTTGATGTGAAATATGGACCAAACTGGGGCACAGCTTTAATTCAGAGCACTCTTGCTAGTTGGGCCAGTGCAGATTGAAGCTTGTGAGATGTGGTAAGGGCTGGGGACAGAAGCGCTCCCACTGTGAGTTTTTCTCCCAGGTTTGGTTCGACTCCTTTTATTGTTGCCAAAGTGGGCTGACTCCTTGATTGTTAGGAAATGCTTCTTTATCACAGGTGTGGTAAAGATGTGCTCCTCTGCTGAGTTTGGTGATGCTGGTGCTCAGTGGTCAAATGCACAGAGACGAATGTGACTGTACAGGGAGAAGGGAGCCCCGAGGATTTGTCACCTCTCTGCTCCTACACTCATACAAATTAAGGGCAACTTCGTTAGGTAGGCGGCTGTGATGCCGGGAGCAAACAGGCGTTCCTCTAACCAACAGGTTTTGGTGGGAAATATGTGGAAAACCCCTCTCTCCTCACTCAGTTCCCTGTTTCCAGCAACTGTGATTCCTTTTTGTTGGTAGGCTCAGCTAAATGTTTTATCTCCTCCTAGCTTGCCTCTCCCCCGCCTCCCAACCTCTTTCCCCCATTGACCTCTACAACACAGTCCTAGCTGTTGATTTATCAGGGCAGGCTGGCTCAGCAGTGTGTGGAGATTGCTTTTAATTAACTCTCTTCGTTTTTTCCAACCTTCAGGGAGCAGCAACCCTTTAATGATTTTAATATTTTATCTGGATTTATATCCACCTTATTTGTTGTTTGTTGCTCTGCTTCCCCGCATGCTCTTCCTGAGTCATTTTCCCCAGTGAAATGGTTATTTCAGGCCCCTCAGACAGGAGGAGGAGGGCTGGCATTTAATGGCTTCAGGCCTGGGATTCCCTGGGATGCACGTAGCATGTGGGAGCAAGGTGGGGTGTTGAAGGGGATGCGTTTTGGTACTGTGCTCAGAGCAGGGCTTGCTCCTGCGTCAGCGCGCAGGCAAGGCGGCTCTGCTTCGTAGTTACAGCGTGGCAGATCAGAGCTTACCGACTTAAGCCTGACCTCTGACTTGCCACATGGTGTGGGCAAGCCAGGAGTTTATTCTTCCGCTCAGGTATGACTCTCAGGCAAGGCAGGCTGAGTAAAGGAGGCTCCTATGTAATTACATATTGTTAAAATGTAGTTAACTTCCTGTATGTGAATGCAGGCCTAAATGAGAGTCCCTCTTTGCCAGCAAAAGTCTCCCTTTGCCTACAGTGAATAACTCCCCTGAAAGAGATGATTGCTACAGATTGAGCAGAAAACAACTATACAAAATTTCTCCTAGCTGTGTGGTGGCCACACCGTGCACTATTGACAAAAGGTGAGGTAGAGAGACCCTGTTGCTTTGCTTTTGCTGGTGTTAGGCAGTAAGTAAGGGATGTGTTGGAAGGGGCCTTCCTTGGCAGTCGTTGCAGAGCCAAACCAAAGGGGGGCCCATAGAGGAAGAGGGGCAGACTGAGCTGAGACTGTCTGCCTAGTTCTGGAGGAAGGAGTTCTGTGTTGGGGATTGCTGAGCCAGCCGCCAAGACAGTGGTTTATGCCTGGAACTGATAAAGATGCTGTTGGGATACAAACATTTTACCACTGAAGTGAACCAGCTTTACACCAAGTGACAAGTAGTTAAAAATATACTCTTCCTGCATTTCAAAACATGCATGCTACAGAGCAGACAGTGTTGTCAGTTTAATTCATGCATCAAATTCAATGAAGTCATTGGCATGAGAACAGTTTGACTCCATTTATTTTACAGGGCTCCTTAAAACCGTGTGCAAGTTTGCCACTTGTTAGAAAACCAAAATGGATTAGCTTGTTTTCAGATCTGGTCCTGCCTTCCTGAGGAGAGTAACTCCGAGCCACAGGCTCAGAGGAACATGATTGTGGGTGCTACTTATCAAAATATTGGCAGCACATGGCTACATAAGATCATCTCTGTCGTCTTGTCTGCAGTTTCTGTTTGTCTTTTGTATCTTCCTCTGAAGCCCAGTTTAATTTGGAAAAAAAATAATTGCTTGGGCCTGCTTTATTTATTTATTTATCCCCATACTCTTACTGCAGTCCTGCAGTAGCTTTTGAAATTCCTCAGTGCACTAGCTTGCAAATGTACCTGGTTCAGGTATTTATTCTGTTGAGCAGATCTCAAAGTAAATTCTCTCCTCCCTGACGATGCAGTTTTGTTTCTAGAACCAGCTTATCCACAAAGTGCTGAAGTGAGAAAGGGAAGGGCAGTTTCCTGATATGTCTTCAGAATTCCTCACCGCTGAACACGCACCTTGCAAAGCTGAAATCTGGCTGGCCCTCAGTGTGCAGGTTATTTCCTAGGTTGTTTTTACAAGCTACCTTCCCCTCCATGCACCCTTCATAGAGGAAGAGGAGGAATAGATGAGGGGTGAACCTGCTGTTTTGGGAAAGGCTCTGACCGGAAAATGTATTGCAATTCCAGCCGAATGGTTCTTTCCCTTGGTAACAGAATTGTATGCCCGGGCTTTGAGCTCTTTACATTAATTCCATCTCTGCTAAACTTTCCCAGTCAATTAACTCTGCCCATCTCCTGCTCTAGCAGCCACATGTGCCTTTCCTGCCGCAGCAGGGTTTTGGAGCAGTGACTCCTTCTGCAAGCAGCTTTCCTCCAGCAGTTTTCCTCTAGCATGGTTGTCAGTCAGAACCCGGCACCTTTTTGCCTCCAACACATCTATTTTCAGGCCTGTGGGACTTTGACCTTTTGCTTTTGTCTTTATAAATAGTCTTTTTTCATTTCTTTTTTCTTCATGTGGGGCAAACCCAGATGTTGTGTGTTAAGGTTTTTTATGCTGATTCTAAAACTTCATGCAATTTTCAGTCTTAGTCTACATGAGTTTTGATAAACCTGGATGTTTCTTTTGATTTGTGTCATTTTGCCTCCTTTGCATTTTGATTTTATTTGTCAAAAAGGTCTTATGGATGTGTCCAGTGGTACTTACAGGATATTCCAGGCAGCCCAAGGGTCTCCTTTGGGTAGGTGACAAATGCAACTGAACAAGTCAGTGGTGGGTACCTGAAGTGTCCTGGAGATGCCAACCCATGGGCTTTGGAGCAGAGCACCTCTGAAGGAGCCTCTGCCTGCATCTCCATAGCTGCAGGTAGGGTTTCTACCATGACACTAGGGATATCTTGGCAAAACACTTGAGAGACAGCAAGAAAGACTTGAGCATGTTCTCCTTGCATGTTCTACTGCCATCAGAGCTCAGGTCAGGCTAGAGTACCTGTTAAAGCAAGAGGCTTTAACAAGAGGCTTACTTTCTTGAGTGTGTAGGATCTATTTCTAGTGGGTGGTAACTCTATCACAAAAGCTCCCTTCCCAGTTGGTGCTAATTGGTTCCTTTGTGGGTTCTTTCAAATGAGCAAACAAGGATGAAATTGGCCACAAAGGCTCAATTAATAGCAGCGTAGGTTTAGAAGAGGGTTCGTGGGTCTTATGTCCAGTCCCTTGGTACCATGTCAGATAATCCCTTTCACAAACTGAAAAGTTCTTGTCTTAAATCCCCACTGTTTGTTGCCATTACTCCTCTTGGGACAGTTCCAGAACCCACTGCTCTGATGGCTCGAAATAGTGTTTTAATCCCTAGCCTAGGCCTACTTGTGACCAGTTTATACCCATTTGTTTTGGTGCCAGCATGAGGTCGTTAGTCTAAATAGCACCGCTCCCTCTGTGTCCTCCTCTCCACTGTCTTGTCTTTCTACAACACCAACATTAGACCCCTCAGCCTTGGTTTTGAGTTCTGTGCTCCAGACTGGGTCTCTCACGTTCACCTGTCTCGAACATGTGTAGACAGAGCAGTGCTGAGCGTTCCTGTCAAGGCATTGTTGCTCCCTGCAGCGCTGCCTTCAGTTTGTGCCTCTCCTGGGAGGACTGTGCTTGTGGCTGTGGCCTGCTGGTAATTCAAAGTCATCCTGTGATCCTGTTATGTTTCTTCTTGTGCACTTTTGTTGTCACTGAACTGATGATCTCCAGGGTTTTAACTGCAAGTTGCACTAATGAATTATGCCTAATTCTTCCTTTTTTTTTTTTTTTCTCCCCAATATTCTGATTTTCTTTGATGTCCCTTGAACTTGTATCACTGGTTAACTTCTATCAGCATGCCTGCTTTTTGTGCCAAGGTCATTGATGAAATATTAAAGAAGATCAGTCTCTAGATCTGTCCTTTCTGGAACTCCAGGAGTAACGTCCCTTCAGCCAGTTCCTGTCTCCTTCCACATTTCCTGTGCCCAAGCACCTTTCTGTAGTTTTTCAAACATATCATCACTCTTGTACTAATCTTCCTCTTCTCCATTTTTACTACTGCCACATGTACTGCTGTATCAAATGTTTTTGAGAATCTAAATTGATTAGAAATTGATATTAGAGCACCCGTAACTTATCAAAGCAAGATGCTGAGTTACGTTGGCATAGGCCCACTTTTTCTTTTCCTTGTTCCATCATGTCTTTGATTATAGCATCTCTGATGCTGCGGATCCCATTTAGAGAAAACGTATATGCCTAATATATATATATGTGTGTATGCATAGGAATGAAAGAATGTATTTACAGATGATGCTTAGGAAAAATGATACTGTTAGTTAATCAATTTCTTGGCATTTTAAGCATTCCCATATACTTTGTATACTTTGTATCACTTTATGGCAAAGTATGATTCAACTCTTTCCTATTGGGCAGCTTTAACACCTCATATAACAGGAAAAAATGTTTTTTTTTTTTAGCTAGAGGGTTGGGAACTTTAAAAGTATTACAGTACTCTTTGGATCAATGCATATCCCAGCAATCCCTTGCATAAGTGACCTAAAATCAAGTGATCAAACCTCTATTCCCCTCCCCGTCCCTAGAGAGATATTTGTAATTAGATAAAATGAGGACAGAATATGCATAAGTATCTGTTATGCTGGGATTCATGCCCAGAAAGGAAACTCAGGGCCTTAGCTGGTCATAATCTTCTGCACCCCGTATGTTATTGACAGGGCTGTGGCTTGAGAACCTTGGGAGCTCAGAAGCAGATTTTGCTATAAAGAGCAGCTGCTGTCTTATGGCAACCTTTCCAAATTGACAGCTTTCCAAAAGCAAGTTGAATTGCACCTCCTATATCTCACTCATCATTCATTGACGAGGACATTTTTCTTTTCTTTTTTTTTTGTAAGAAAGGGCCTGATTCTTCCATCTTGTGCTTTGTGCCGTGGGAGTGAGTGAAATGACGGCCGCTGTGGCTCGAAAGTGCTTCCCATTCTCTTTGTCCAGGTGTGGGTGGCTGCACGAGGTGCAGGAGAGTGAAGAATTAGTCCTGGAATTTTTTTGATTTTTTTTTTTTTTTCTCATTTCACTTTGCAATTATTACTTGTCTCTGGTTTTAAGCAGAAGGGACCATGGGGATGTGGAGGCAAATTCTGGTTGTTTGCTCAAACTCAATGGCTTCTGCAAAGTCTATGCAACAAGTCCTCTGGCAATGTGATCCTGCCCAGTGCACGGGGATCGGCTTGGTGACGCTTCAGAAATCTGAAGGCTGCTCTATCTGGTGTTTTCCTTTTTTCTTGCAGTGTGTTTGATGTCAGCTCACCTCTCCTAAACTTCTGCTTTTTTAGTCCTCTGCTAGATGTGTATTTTTGTCTTGTGACTTGACAACAGTGAAATACAAAACCAGAATGCTCACAAATCCGTCAGTCTTCCTCAGATATCCCAGTCATCAGTGGTTTTATCATGTACTGATTGATAGCTTTCCTTGGAGCAGCCTACAAGCCTCCATGCTGGTCTTTCTCTCTTGCTCTGCCTCAAAATTCTTGGACTGAATGTCAGAGAAGGCCGAAGCATTTTGAGAGAATGACGGGCAAGGTCATGTAGGAACATGCCCTCTTGCACATTCCTAGGGAAAGTATCTAGCCAGAATTTTCATGGCTCTGCCCAGTGTAGCCAAATCAGGGATTATGAGAGCCAAAGCCAAGCTGGAATGTGATTTTGGTTTATTAATTATGTCCATTTTTGGCATCTTTGTGAATTGTGGATGTGTTTTCTTCCACCTACAGTAATTCACAGAGTGGAAGATCTGGGGCGGATCTGTGTTTTCCATGCTTACATGCAGCAGGAACTTCTATGGCTGAACTGAATTCTGTTTTTCCAATATACTGAATGTGAGAAAAAAAAAAAAAAAACTTTATAAAATTNATCTGTTTTTCCAATACACTGAATGTGAGAAAAAAAAGATTATAAAATTTTAGCTTTTGATTTGTGGTGCATTCTGTATAGGCTATTGGAATGCACCAGAACAGCACACACCAGTCTGCTGCACCTTGTGTGTCTCAGTAAGGTTCTTGAAAGACTGTGCTGTTTTGTTTGTGCTGACAGTCAGTGTGATTTCACTAAAGTCTATAAAGTTCTGTCACTGCGAGAGACAAATTTCAAGGAAACCTCTCCAGCAGAGATTTTTTTTTCCATTAAATTTTCAGAATCTCCCTCCCCTGAGGAAAGGCAGCAGGGCCCTATGCTTATAGTTTGGCAGCAGATGTTGGCGTGAGCAGTCACCTACGAGATCCCACACAGAAGTCTACAGCTTAATACACAGGACAGGCAACAGATGACTTCTTAGTAATAGGGATGGGACAGACTAAAATCCTGAATCTAAGCACTTATTGAGCTTCGAAGACTGAGCCTGGATCCGAAGCTGAATCCCTCTCTCTAATGGACAGGATCCAAACACCCACATGCTTTGGCAGAGCTCAGATCCAAATTTTCTCTACCTAAAGAATCAAGGTTCTGTTTTCATGTAGATTCTCCTACAAGTGAGGAGCAAAGGAAGGGATAAGACAGAAAATATGACACATTGGCAAAATTGTTTTTCAATACTATGTTTTTCAAAGTTTTTTTTCCATGAGGCGTCAGCAGATCTTAAAAATCAGAGAGAGCATAACTGCCAATGAGCCAGAATGGTTAAATGCTTTTAAATATTTGAGTTGGGTTATTCCTTCACCTTTCTTTCTCACAAATATGCCTGGTAAAGCTCCAGTAATAAAAACACTTGCTGGGGGAGAGAAATAAAACTATTTTCAGCAAGTAATGATGGTGACATTTTAATCAAATCATAACAACACTGTTAGCCGTGGTTTACGTTTGGCATTGAACATATACACAACATTTGTTCTTTTATACAGTATCTGTATTATATTGTAAAAATAGCACAATTGCAAAACTCATTTGTCACCATTGTGCCAACTTTGTTCAGCTGACAGTTGCTGTTTGATCTTTTAAAGCAACATTTCATCCATATGTTAATACCAACTGTATGATTAATTCCCTCTGCCTTCAAATGATCCTGTTTTGCCCTTCTACCACAAGCAGTAGTTACTTCCCAGTTTGGACATCTGCAAAACCTGTCACATAAACTTTGCCCACCTGGATGGTTCCTTACTTAGAGCTGGTAAAGAGCATTCTGCAGATAGCAGTTGAAGATGGATTCCCATGGCCTTCAAATTTCCCAGTACATTCCCAGTTTTGGATTAACACAGTCACAAAAGCTCAAAAAATAGGAAGGGGGAAGGACTCTCCCTGGATAAAATGGTTCATCCCTTGGGTAGTAATTAGCAGGGACCAGACTGGTATACAGATATACCCGCTGTTGTATCCTCACAGAAAATGAGAATTCTGCTAAAGAAGGCACAAATAGTTTTTATTTCAAAATTTCTTCTTTTTCTTTTAAGAACTGCCTTATTCCTGCTGTTACAATGAAACCACATTTTATTTTAGGAAGACTGTTATTGGTTTCAGTACTTACTTCTTTTGCGTTTCTCAAGAGGGAGAGAAACTCGAGGTGGGTAAGAATGGATCAATATGCCTGGATTTATATGGGGACTGGAACCTGACCGCAGTGGGGGGAATTAATGGACTTTCACACTGGAGAGGTGGATCGTACACTATAACTGAGTAGCACATTTATATAATCATATAGAAATATATATGTTGGAGAGTCACTCCTCAGCATGCTTACACATGGCCTCACCTGCCCTGCTTGTGCCAATGCTTTCAGGAACTGCTGGTGCTTCAACTGGGAAGCGACTTGAGGCTTCCCAGCAGGGCATTTTGCCACTGCAGGGGTAAGGAGCCAAGAGCAGTGTTGTTCTGGCTATGGGGAAGGAAAAGGCAGGAAGAGGTGGAATGGAGACAGGGGGAAGAACCAGGCCTGCTTCTTCTTCTGTGAGCAGGGATAGGGAAGATGGGAACGGTGCCTGCAGCTGGGGCTCGAACCTTCCTCTAGCTGTGGCCAGGGCGGGACTCCCCCTCAGAGAACACAGCAACAGCTTCTTTGCCAAACGCCTTTAAATAATGTTCCTCGAGAAACTTCTGCAGAGACCCAGCTCCCTTGGGAAGTCTAGTAGCACAGTAATAGGTCTGAAAATCAGGAAACATGGGCTAGGAATAACTGGTCAGTCCTCTCATGTCACCCATGGAGACTCTGCTGGATGCGTAGTGGGGCCTGGGCCACCTGATATTTGCAAATGATCTGGAAAAGAAGGAGAGAAGGAGGCAGCAAGGTTAGCTGATATAGTCCAGCTTGATAAGCGCATCAGGTTACTGTGAAGCATGGAAGAAAGACCTCATGAAAGTGAATGATTAGCTGAATAAAATGGCTAATTATGCTCATTTTAGATAAATGTAAGTGAATACATGTGGGGAAAAACAATCCCAAATTAACCTACACAGCATTGGGCCTAGTCATTGCCACTGAAGAGACGGGTTTTAGAGTTACAAGAAAGAGTTTTATCAAACTGCAACACAGTACTCACAATGCAGTAAAAAGAAAAAAAAAAGAAAAAAGAAAATTAAAGAAAGAGGAAGATTGAATATTAGAAATTATTTCGGAAGGAATAGAAAACAAACATCATTATTATGAGATTATGTGAATCCATGGTCTGCTCTGTCTTAAACACTGTGAACAGTTTAGCCTCCTTTCTTAAAAGTGATGCCATAAGCTCAAAAAAGTACTGAGAAGGAAAGAAGGATGGTTGAAAGCATGTAGTGGCTTCTTTATGGGAATTATTCCAATGATTTGAGTTTTTCAGCCTGCAAAACGATTTCTGGGAGATGCATGAGAGATGTGTAGGATCAGGAGCATCATGGAAGAGGCAAATGAGGGATGAACTTTTGCTCCCTCTCTTGAAGTCAGAAGTTAGGACATCAAATGAGGCTATCAAGAAGCTGATTCAAAATGAATAGAAAGGAGTACTTTTCACAAAATGTTAAATAAATATGCAGAACTCTTTGCAAAGGGATGCAGTGAGTGTGAAAGTTCAGAAAGTGTCAACTTCACAGAAGAAAAAAATCCTTCAAGGGCTATTGAATATTAAGATATCCAAACTGCTAGAGGCTGCGAGAGTATATCAACATATTCTGCTGGAAATATCCTTATATACTTTACATATTTTTATGGGCCTCCTTAGGGATTCCTTATTGGCTATATTTTGGGACAGAATCCTGGGTTAAACGGACCTTTGGTCTGACCTGGTATGGCCTTTTTTTATGTTTCAAGGGCTCTGGCAGTCACATAGTACTTAGCACTGTTGCAAAAAAGGCCTTGAGAAGTTTCAAAATAAGAGACCCAGAAATACAAGACGAAATTATGATCTCTAGCTAAATAAACGGAAGGTTTATTTTGTTCTTTGCAAAATTTGCTCCTTCATGTCAACCCTAGGGGGAAAACTGTGTGCCAGTTCACCCAGATCCTGCAGCAACCTGAGACAACCTGTTTATTAAACATGGGCTTTGGCTGTGATACAGAGGAAATGGCATGATCCAGTCTGGTAGTGTAGGGACTTGCATTCAGTTTCTGCCTACACCCCACTGACTTTCTGAACATTTCTAGCCAAACTCTGTACCATTTCGTCCCTCTCTTTCCTTGTGCAAAGAACACATAAAATCCTGCATATTCTTCATATTCGTCCTTGAAGAGCAATATAAGACTAACGGTTGTCAAGTGCTAAATCAGTGCTAAACATTTTGAGTGAATGCAAAGTTTGTTTAATGCTGATTTGTTTAATGGACAGGCAGTTCAGAAACTTGCTGTCTTCAATGTCTGTTCATAGGACACTTGTTCAGACTGGATAAGAAGTAAAACCTATATTCAGACATTGGAATTACTATTGTCATAGTTATTACTCACTCAAGGAAGGGGGGTTAGAGCTGGCAGCATTAACCCTGGGAGATCTGCTATGTTCTGACCCAACCAGAGAAGGCACTATGATTTTAGCTCACACTAGGTCACTCTTTATGGGATGAATTTTTCAGTTGTGTCTCTTCACTGCTATGAGTGACCTTCGCTCTTCCGTGTGACTCTCTTCCTGCTCCTGTGATCATGTGTGGATGCATCTTCCAAGTTATTATTTGTAATGAATGCGGCTGTTGGCACTTCCAGGTAAGATGGTTGTCCTCTCCTTATGCTCTGCACTAGGATATCTGAATCCCAATGAGAAGGCAACGAGAGGCATTGCTTCAAAGTTAAATACACGAAAGGCCTCAGTACCCACCTTAGCACTGAGGTAGATGGTACCAAAATCCAGGGAGATGTCTTTAAAATTCTTGGTGTCCAGCTGTTGTGTCCCAGGTATTTGCTAGCTACTTGAATGAAGTTTCAGCAGGAGGTATCTAGAGGTCCCTTCCAGCCTCAACCATTCTATGATTCTGTTTATGTAACTGTGTACACAACAAGCTGATACTGCTCTCTAAACTTCCCTTCCTAACCTTCTCTACACTTGCTGTAAAACTAGAATGGGTTATTTAAGCCTTTTCCTCCTTTGGCCTCAATAAAATCTGGCAGGGGAAATGAATCTGAATTTCTGGGAAACAGTTTTGGTTGCTGGCTCTAGATCCTGTTGCATATGATTGCCATGGCCCTGATGCTTCTGGTTTAGCGGAGGTGTATGGGCAGCTGAGCCCTGCCTCCTCTTTCCCCCCTCACTACAGACCCTGCAGCGTGGGACACACTAGGGAAGGGACTAGGGACCTGCTCCATGTTGCCACAGTGGGAATTCTGCACAGGCTTCCTGTCTTCACTTAGGAGTGGCTGCTACTGCAGGTCAACAACATGATTGAGCAAGGAATATTAGGCTCTTACTTGGACATCTGTAGATGTTTCCAGGATACTGTTCACATTGGCTAAAGGATATGAAAAGGCCCCTCTTTTTCAGTGTGCTACCTGTGTGTTAACACACTTTTCAATAGTCAGGAGGAAGCTCTGAGGTGCTGCTTTAAATACTGACCTTTGAGAAATATAACTTTTGAGAGATCTTCGGAGCTGAAATGCAAATATTGGCAACACAACCAAGGAGACCTAAGCAACTGCCTTTGCTAGTGAGACTTAAGTACTGGAACTGCCTCAGCCCCCTGCCTCAAAGCTGGTAGGGGTCTGGAAGAGTGGGAAGAGGACTCAGGTGTTTGTACAAAGCTTCTCCAAATTTCCCTAATGAGCAGGTATATTTAAAATGAAACAGCTGGGACTGTATTGAAAACCTTGCTGCAGCCAAAACAAAACAACAAAACAAATCAAAAACAAAAAGCAAACCCCAAACCCATCTCGTGTTAACAGAGCTGCCCAGTATTCATATGTGGAGTAGTTCTACTGGGTATCCAGGGTAGTGACAATACGAATCCGAGGGCCCATCTCAAATAGGAAGGCAAAAGAAGATGTGCGGTGGCTTCTTTATACTACTGAGGGTTTTCAGCACTTGCTGGTTGGTTTACGGTGCCACTGCAGCAGGCTGCCGAGAAGATATTTGCATATGGACGGAAACGGGCGAGGAGAGACTTTTAGCAGAAGAGCAGAAGAAGCTACAGCCACCAGAAGGCAGAAGGACGGTGGGCAGGGCTGACAGAGAATGAGTGAGCAGGGAGAGCCCTCCCGAGCTGCGTGGTATGGAGCTCGGCTCCTCGCTAAATGCTCTTAATGAGCAGTCCCTATATGCCTTCTCTTCCTCCAGCAAATCCGTGCTGCCTGTATCAAGGTAATGCCTGGGGGAATTCTGCCAGTGCTCCACACAGGAGACTGCGGTAGTGAGCTATCCAGATTTGGTACGACACCCTCACCCACAGGTTTCATTTCATTCGTGCCAGGAATTTGTTTCCACTTGTACTCTAAGCCACTCGTATGCCAGTTACAGCTACTTTTTGACCTGGAAAAATACAGTTGTTTGAACAACAGCTCTCTCTCCCCCATTTTTATATCGTTTCCCTCTCACCTCATGCAAATTCTGTTTGAAGGCCACCATGTCCTTTTGCTCTTTGCATAAGTGTAGAGAGGTACTTAAACATGACTTAGCAAACAGTTATTCTATACAATGCAAACAGTAACTCTGTGCAAAGGGCATTCACCCCAGCCTAGGCTGCCAGTAATGATGCTCAGAGGGTGGCCCTGTCTCAGACTTCCCTTGTTCTGCTAACTCAATACTTCGAATTTTCTGCGTACTGTGCTCAGTCTGACCATTGCCCAGTACTCAAAGGCATCAAGCTATGAAGTAGTGGAGTAGCTGATAAAAAACAAGCAAACAAACAAGACCCCAAGGCACACACACACAAGAAAACATGCAGTCTAGTTTACCATCTTTTGATCCAAGTACTATGGGGTGTTTTGAACACCTGAAGTGTCCCTTAAAATGGAACAAAATATACTATACTAAAAGAGTAAAAAGGATTCTAAAAGTATTTCAACTCACAGCAGCGAGTTCTACCTTAATTTCACCTCATATCTTTTTTGTGTTATCCCTGATCTGAACTAAGTTAAAGATTTTCTGTGCCTTTTGGATGTCGGAAAACTGTCTTTTGGTAGTTTTAAGGTAGCTGATAACCCCATGGGATAGTTGAGAAGACTCTTCTCCTGCAGCTCGACCCTTTCTGAGGAGTCCAGGGACATGCCACCAGAGTGACCAGCTGGTCTTCCAAGCTTCGTGCTCTCAGTGCTTCCTGAACTGATGCTATTTTTAGTGGAGGAAAATAGAAATATTTCAAGTTGTTGGTATATGCTATTTTTTTAATTCCTGGAAAGGTGCAAGTGGATGGGGTGCTCACAAAGTGAAGTGGTGAGCAGGCACTGCTGAAGCAGGGCACAGGGCCAGGACTGAGAGAAGGATTGGAGAGAAGGCATATGTGTGTGCATGGAGGTGCACCTGTACGTGTGCGCTACCCCAGTTTGAGAACAGGTCAGGGGAAAGGATTGCTGTCATGAGGTCAACAGATCTTTTTAAAAGTTTGTAACATTTTGCTTTGAAGATACTGCTGTTCCTGCTTGACAGAGTGAGATATATGCAGATTATTTCTTTACTAAACTTCTAGTTTC
Source organism: Crypturellus undulatus (assembly GCA_013389825.1). Classification (NCBI taxonomy): domain Eukaryota; kingdom Metazoa; phylum Chordata; class Aves; order Tinamiformes; family Tinamidae; genus Crypturellus; species Crypturellus undulatus. The sequence goes on from VWPW01030918.1 coordinate 184,732, forward strand.
CCTGTAATTATAATAGGGACTCTTCCAAGGTGCTCTTGTGTCACCAGGTACTATTGAAGGCAGAGCAGTCCTTCAAGCCCTGTGGATGGTGTGAATGCAGAAGTAGAGGCTGGCTACAAGGTGGAGTGGCCCAAGGGAACGCAGGTAGGATCATCTCCTGGGCTTCAGGGCAGAAATGTTTCACTGAAGGAGTGTTGCTAAGGAAATCTCTGAATGGGCAACTAAATGGCAGAGGATGCACTGGGAAGTGGATAGGAAACACAAAACAGAGACTGAAAGGAAGAAAATGAGTATAAATAGAGAAGGTTAACTGGAAGGAGATGTGGTAAGGTAGAAAAAGAGGTATCATAATGTTTTGTAGGACAGAAGTGAAATGAGACAGGAAGAGAAAGACATTTCCTTTAATTAGCTCCTTTAAATTTTTTATTAACTAAAAATCAGTATTATAAGTATAAATAGCTCCCACTAGGCTGTGGTCTCATTGCACTAATTGTTGAGTAGTCTCTGATCCAAAGAACTTAAGGCTGTCAGTTACTGCTGCTCCTGGGCTCGACTAAGTAGCAGGATGGCCTCAAACTAGCAGGGGAAGAGCAGGAGGGCAGCGAGCAAGCACAGAGCTTCTTGGGGAGAGGAGCCTTGTTGCTCACTGGGATATCCTTGGGTATGGATTTTCCTGGAGGAGAAGGCTCAGACCTGGAAGGCCAACACCGAGGTCTACTTCACATGCCCAATGTGGAAAAGTGATGGGAAGAGTTTGGAGAGGACTGCAGTGGGAGGAAGGCCAATAAATGCCAAAGCTGGTGATGTTAGTATCCCTGCTTCCAAGCTGAGGTTTATCTGCGAGAAGTTTGGCAAGGCGGCTGGGAGGGGAACCCTGTGAGGGTCACTCTCTCTGAGCCTGCCTTGTAGGTGTTTCCTGCTCTTTTCTCATATATTTTCTCATAAAGCTCTTGTACTTTTTGCATAACAAGCATTTACTCATAACTACTCAGCAACAGCTGTCAACATATAGTGTCACCAAGTACCATAAAGGCAGTTTCCTACTCTTACCATGAGTCTATCTTGTGTTATAGAAATTTGAGTGTTTTTTTTTTTTTCCTCTGAATTGATCAGTATCAAAGAGGAATTAAGAAATGACCCTCAGCCTTATTTCTTTCCATTGTGGTTTGCCATTTAAAATCTTTCAGTTTGCAACTTGTAGCATTTTGACCAGATGTTAAACTCAAGGTGTGCCAAGAGGGATGAGGCTGGCCTCAGGTATGTTCTTCTGCTTAAGAATCAACACTTTCATGTTGCCCTAAGTCGCTGCCTCTATTATGCTTTCTCATGTTTGAGACAGTGAGTTGAAAACGCAAAGCAAACATGATTTTCTTTCACATCATAGATACGAGACAAAGTGACACAAAAGTCCAGCCCATAACTCACAAGTGCATAGGAGCAAAGGCCTCACACCACTAGTCTTCAGGGGAGGAGAAGGAAAGTGTCTTGGTCCCGGGCCAGATTTTCTGGAAGGTCAGTGTTTGGGGTCAGTGTTGCAGGGGATCCTCTTCCAGTTGTGGATTGGAGGGGTGCTCTGCAAAACCTGTACAAAAAGATGATGCGTAATTTCTTTCAGAAATCTGGTGGCCCTGATTTTTTGTCGCCTGCCAAAGACAGGGCTTCAAAACTGGCATGGGATATTTTGCTGAAAGCCACGGTGGTTCTTCCTCAAAAGACCTCTGCACCCTACATGGTCTTAGAGACTCCTTCTCTTCGAGAAAGGAGCCACAACCTGCCATATATTCGCTCCTGGACATGACAGACGGTAGTGAGGAAGCATACCTACATCAGCCACTGCTTAGGTACTGCAGGGAGTTTCACTGCAAGCGCTGGAGCTCTGGGAGAGAATAGTTTCATGAAAGGAGATCTGTTTTTGAGTTGTGTGTCCACGATTTTGTGCAGCTAGTGGGGAGATTTACCATGCTTTGTCTGAATCCATGTTGGATAAGATGTTGCATGTTTAATCACTGCTCTGTGGCTGTGCATGTAGTGCAGGAATGATCAAAAAAGTGTGTAATTATGATACACTGCCCTGTCCACAGCCTGTGCCTGGAATTTAAGTGCACAGACTAAGCCACTACTTAGCACTTCATGTTTTCAAGGTGTTGCATCAGTGCTAATGCTAAAAATTCCTGTGATGGGCCAAGTGATGTTATTCGTGTGTTTAAAATTGGTGAATTTATGCGTGTGTGTATGTATATATTACAATTCCTTGTGTTTGTCATTGAGTCTTCTTGGAGATCCATCTCTGTAAGAGTCATACTCAGTGTAGCTGACACTAATTCACCTGCTTGTGTCATTTCATCAGGTTCTCTCTTTGACCCTTATGTGTCATTGAGGAAATACCATAGTCTGAAAGGTGACACTGTTGGCCTTCCATCTCATCAGTGAACATGTGAAATTATTAAAATAACTTTTTTTTTTATGTTATGAGAAATCACTATCTATGGTAATTAGATTAGGGAACTGAAGCACATGATTTGTGAGGAGTAGTTGAGGAAGCAGGATGTGTTTGGCCTGGAGAAGAAAAGGAGGGACCTTCTCTTGAGGGCCTGAGGGACCTAAGAGCAGCCTTCCAACACCTACAAGGAAGTCATCAGGGAGGTGGAGACAGGCTCTTGAGAGCACTGAGGTGGCAGAATGAGACAACTGACATACTTTGAAATGAAAGAGAAGTTTTCTCCCCACGAGGATGGTCAAGCAGTGAGTCATGCTGCCCAGAGATATTTTGCAGCCTCCATGTGTGGAGTTTTTCAAGACTGAAGTAAGCAAAGCCCTGAGAAACCTGGCCTGACCTCACAGCAGACCCTCATTTGAGCAAGAGGTTAGACTGGAGACCTTCAGAGATTCCTTCCAACCTGCATTATCCTTGGATTTTAGGTAATATTTTGCTTGCTCTCCATGTTACAAATCGGGGTTCATGATGAATTTTCAGAAACTAATGTACAGTACAGAAGGCAAGCTGAGTAAAATAAATTAGAAAACCAGGACCCTAGAGTAAGATGTTGCCCACTTCTGAAAAATTTCTGGGCATCATCCTGTGTAATGGAGGTATAAAAATAGCATAAGATGGAAAGACTTAGTGACATTCTGGTGCCCTGGAAGTAGCATTTTGAAGAGCTCCCTTCAGTTCTCCACAAAATGGGGTTGCTTTCAGATAGAATGAGTAATTCCCACTAAAAGTAAAGCAAGTTGGTTTATTGTTTGTCACTTCTTTTCATCAGAAACACGGCATTAGATTTCTGAGTTCACTGATGTGAGGATAGGTGGAGGAAAGTCCTGCAGGTTCTTTGGATGGAGCGCAACACTTACAACCTGTGTTACCTTCTGTGACTATTGTGTTTGTGGTGTGTGAAGTATATTCCTGAATAATTTATTTCCTAAAATCCTAGTAATCTTGACTAGGGTAAGTGAAGATGGTCTAGACCACAAGTGTTTGACTCTGGGAATTTATAAAACACTCTAGAGAATGAGTCAATGTTAACAGTAAGTAGAAAATAATGGAATTTTTACAAATCTTACATTTTAGGAACAGAGTAATACTACCTTAATTCCCTTTCTTCAAAATAAAGAACACATGCAGGATGTTTAACTTTGTTAAATTTTCTTTGCCCAAAAATGTAGGCTCTACTTTTGTTGATTTATTGGCACAGTACTGTGTCAAGAGAGCTACTTTCAGTGTGTGCTGGAAGCAGTAGGTTTTGCTTGGGATAGGATGCTGTGTTTTTCATTTTTGATCACTTATTCCTAAATGCCAAAACTTGGGTCAGAGGTAATTATCCTTGGAAAAACTGCATTGCACTCTATGGAAAAATAAAAATATCATCATCTAAGAAAAACATAATGTCAGAAAAAAGGGTAGAGCTACAGCAATGGTGGTTGAACTTGATGCACTGTAGGTAGTGATGCAAAGGTAGTGCTTGCTGCCTGGAATCCTTAATTTGAAAAGTATCTTAGGAAGTCCTGACCACAGTTCTCTCCTCTCTACCCCACCTGGTGTTACTTTTAAAAATGTTGCCTGACTATTTGCTTTTGCTGTGAAGGGAGGGCTTTTCAGCTGCGGCAGAACCTCTAACCTTCTTGCCTGGTTCTGGTAAAGGTAGATAGCACAAAATGTTCCACTTATCCTGAAACTCTCAAAAGATACCTCCCCTTTGCTAGGCTGAAGATCCAAAAAGCTTGGCAACCTCTCTCTCCCTCTCCTTGAACTCTGAGAATACCATTAGCAGCTCAGTAGGAAAATTGAGGTTGAGATAGAAGCATATGAAAAAAACGGCCGCCTCCCTCCTCTCTCTCTAGTCAAGTTTTGCAGGAAAATCCTTTTGACAATTCAGATTATGCATTTCCTGAAAATGTTAATGAACTCCGCAAGCTGCCCGGGGACACTGGCATGAGAAGCATGCCCAGCAGTTAGAGTTCAGGCACAGTGACTCAGAACCCAACTTGTCTCTCTTGCGTCCTTAGTGCGCTTGGACAGATTGCTTAACTACTCAGTAACTTGGTTTCCTCTCCTATATAAGGACAATGATGAACCTCTCATACACTGAAGGGATGTTTTAAGGGTTAATGGGTTTATGCTTGTAAACAGCCTTAAAAGGACCTGTGGAGGGACAAACTATAATTACTATGTGCACGTCATGATTACCAGAGCTTACGCGCGTGCGTGCGCACATGCATGTGTGCGTGCATGCAGTTGCTTCACATGGACACCTCACCAAGGGCGGATTCCAAAAGGAGTCCTGAGATTTGGGAGGTGGAGGAGAAGTCTTCCATTTGTATTAAATGACTTGCCTCAGTGGGATTTGACACTTATTGAGGTATAAAACTTAGGCAAGGAGCAGGTGATAAGAGAGGAAAAGAGGTGCTCTTCCTGGTGGTGCCAGCGTCTTCCCTTTATCTACAGAGTGTTTGCAGGCAAGGTCATACTGGGCTACCTCATCTTGCCTTAAAAATTTCAAGGGTTTCTTCATTCAAAGGGATGAGAAGCTAGTTTATGCTCTACAACCCATTATGAAGCCTGTGGCTTCAAAAGGGAGGTAATTCTAATGGTGTTTCTAGTGATGTGGCTCTTAGTCCACAGGAAACACCTCCCTCTACTCAATTCTCAATGCTGTGAACACGGTCTATTTAAGAATAGATCGCTGTCATGAATAGCTGTGTGGAAAATGATTGTACTTTTGTGCAATAGAGATGTGTATAGACTTTGCTTCCGTGTAGTGGTATCACCTGTCTTGGATAAGAAGTCCAGAATTGAACCGAGATGAAGAGTGTGACTGAAGATGGAGACTTTTAAAAGGGCAGCTTCTTCCTTTTCTAGATTTCCCAGGTATTCTTAGTTTTCTTGCTTATTAGATCTTGAAGAAAAGAAGAAAGGAGGCTCTGATTGGAACACTGTATTTTTTAACTGAAATTCTTCCATATTCACATATTCAAAAGAATATCCAAGATTCACCTAAGTGCTGGGCCTGCCATTCTAATTAAAGAAAAGGTTATTTGAATGCTCTGTTTAAGCTGTTGCTCAAGAGCAGGATGTTGTTTATTTAATTTATGAAATGGGTAGTGGGAGCAGGGAATTTCTGGGTGAAGATTTGAAAATTAGATAAGATTGGAGATTTTTTTGACAAATTATTTCAGCATGAAATATGCTGATTCATCAAAAGCCAGACATTTCTCAGAACACATTTTTGGTTAACTTTCTAAATGAAGAATTGAAGTTCTTTTGGGGAAAAGTATTAGAGCATGTTAGAACATTTATTTGATTTGGTATTTTCTAATTGATCTGTTTTTAAGCAGAAGTAGCTTAATAATTCAAAAAGCCCCAAAGGTTAAAATCAAAGTGAAGCAATGTAATCTATTTAGAGACATTTTTTTAATATATTGTCAGTTCATGTGCACTCTTAAGATTTAATCTTTTTGTACTGTTGTGAGACAGGGCAAAAAATCTTCAGATCATCCAACAAGATGAGAAAACGGTTTCCCAGTCATGCCTAGGAATTGAGAATTGAGAATTGTGAATTGAAGAAGTTCTAATTTTACTTCTTCTCTAAACATCTGTGCTATGTTAAACAAGCCAGAAGTCTCTATTATATAATTAAGACTACTGCTGTTTGGGCCATTGCTTAGGGGAAACTTTAACTTGAGAAGTAGTATTGCCAATCCGAAAATTGTGACACATGTGGGTGCTTTTCCTCTCCTGAGGTACGTACAAAAATATATTTTTTTTAATTTTTCCTTTTACATGGTGACTTTTGGAATACCCCTGTTTATCTTTTTACTTCTTCTATGCAAATCTAAGAGTCAGAAACAGGCTTATGTCTATGAAAGCCACAATCTTTTTTTAATTCACGTGTCTGCAGAGGTGAGGTTTGAGGAAGAAGACCACATTGCACAAAATATGAAATCAAACCATGAGAACTGGTAAGAGCTGCTCTAAACTTGCAAATGAGATGCAAACCATTGGCAGCTTCTGTGGATCTAGATATGAGGATGTGTGCTCCCAACTCCTGTTTATGGGATAGACAGAATACAGCAGACTGACTGTACAGTGGGCAAGTGAAAATGAGCTCCAGCTCCTGCTCATCAAGTTCCCTGAAGCTGCAAGAATGGATTTTTGAAGATTTTGTTAGTTGACCCTTTATTCCTGTGTTGATGATAGCCTGTCTCAAAGTGTAAGAAAAGAGTGAGGCTCTTTTTGTTTGCCAGAATATATTTATCTTTCCATAACTTATTCACCTGGTTTGGAAGCTAGCTTGTTTGTTTTTTCAGGAAAGGTGCCTGCTTTTGCCCCACTTTATGGCTGGGTAAATAAAAATGCAAGGAAGATGAGTGGCTGACACAAGGTCACCCACTGAACAACCTGCTTAGCTGAATTTTGAGCTTTAGTTGAGTTTGCCTACTGGTCAGGCAAGTGAGGACCAGCAGCATTCGCCCTCCTCTTCCTCCTCCTCCCTATTCATAACATGAAATTAGTCCTCTCCAGGGCCAGGAATCGCTTGCTTAGGTTCTGATGTTTTGCGCAAAAGGCACCAGAATGGGGTTATTAATTCATGGGCTGTTTTCTGACATGTGTGACAGGCATACTTCCAAGCCTGAATAAGTGTATGAATGAAAAACAGATTGAAGACTGCATGAGGGACTGGAGGTTGTAGGGAGACCTGCAGGCAGAGAACAACTGTATTCAGCTAAAACATCTATAAATCAGTTAACTCTTGACCACAGAGTTTGGGCTTACAGAAGCTTCTGAGTAGTCATGGAAATAAAGTCTTTAAATAGATCTGGCCGCACAGAGGGAGGACCTAAAGATACCCTGAAGACAACACTTTTCCTTTTTTTTACGGTTTTATCTGAACATGTACCTCCTTTTTCTGCCACAAGATTCTCCAAAAGCACAGATTCTTCACTGTGTGCAACTTCATTTACAGAGTGTCAAAATATGGCACGGCTATGGAGGCTGAGGAGGGGAATATGCTGCTTATGTATATAAATAATGTATACATAGACATTTTGTGTCCTTTAGAGAGACAGTCTTGATTCCCTCACTTTGTGTCTTTGCGCTGTTGGGACGGCACCTGCTTGGCTGCTGCTCTCCTAGCCAGCTCCTTCAGTTAGGTCATCATTTCAGTTGGTGTTTTCTTTTGAGCAGATCAAACCGTATCCTGTTTTATCTGCTGTGTTTTATCTTCTGTCATGAAAATCAATTCTCCTATCCCTCTCAGAGAATAGAGTATTCCCTTGTGAAATATCTCATGTCCTCCTTCTCCTTCAAACTCCTTATTTTAACTTGCTTATGGTTTGGCCAGGTAGTTTGTTATATCACCGCAGATGGTCTATACAGCTGGGCCAATGAGAAGGAAAGAATAAAACCCCAAACATGTGGCTCACATATCTTTCTCTCCACCTCCTCTTCCTTCTCTCCTCCCTGCCCCCCACACCGGAAGAAAAATTCAACTAATCAACCGTTGCATCTATTAAAATATTAGTCTGTGGGATGCTACATGCAAGAGCAAATCCTACAGAAACTTCTTGCACCTGCAGGGGAAATGCTCCATATACGGGGTAGAGGCTGCCAGAATCTTGATTCAGAATAAAATGTAAATGATTCTGGTCGTTTTGCCACATCCTGTTTCTCTCATTTATGCATTCACTATTTTGATACCCAGCAAATAGTTTTCAGTTCGCTGGAGCTAAAGGTGGGCTTGAATGTTAGCACTGGGATCCTGCTCCTTTAGAAGTGCTTTGGTTCTGTATTCGGCACAGTTTGTGGTGACTCAAAAGCTGGGGCCAGCCTTACATTTATTTCCTCACTGACATTTCTTGGAGTTTAGTGCAATTCTGTAACTCCTATTGGAGTATTTCAGAGTAACGCAAATATTACCAGCAGCACAGCTTCATTCGCTGGTCAGCCAAGTGACCCGCAGGACCTCTCTTGCTATCTGTCCTGAAGTCGTGATCCATTGTTTTGTGGGAGATGGAGGTGGCAGCGAGAAAAGGAGCTGGCACGCTGCACTCACCCAGTGCCTCCTGAGCACCTTGCGTGCTGACTCTGTTCTAGCAGCAGAGCTGGGTTTGGCCTGTGAACGCTGCTGTAGATCCCTTCCATGATTTTGGCATGTCTTGAGTTTACATTGTGTTTTATATCTCTCAGTGTGTAGGTATTTTAATGCCTAGGAGAAAACCTTATCTAAAGAGCCCCTGTTAGTTGCTACAGGAGGAATCCCAATGTCGACTTGTTGACTAACAAGGCAGCTACTCTGGTTCCATCGGCCTTCCTGCTGCGATCCTTGAAAACTGCTGCTATCCCCATAGCAATCTTGGTGATTCAGAGTGCTCTTTCTACCTGTGGTTGCATCTGAGCTTCTGTGTTGTCTCCTTGACCCCCTCTGCAAACACCAGTGGCAGCTGGATTCAGAATTCAGAAGGCCAAGCCACATATGTACAAATGGATACATTTTCTTACATCATTTTCTTACATTATTTTTTCAGGTTTGCAATAAAGAAGGGACTTGTCAGAAAAGTGCATCGAAGCCTGTCGCTTGCATATGCTATTATTTATTTGTCTTCTAAAATTGTTTGGCCTAAATATGTTCCATACCAGTAAAGTGAAGCCAGTCTTCTTTGAGGCAATGGCAATATCTGCACTGGAAAGAATGACACTTTTTTTCTTTTTTTTTTTTTTTAACCATAAGCTAATAGACTCATGCAGAGCTCAAATACCTGGTAAAATCTTTGTGAAGATATTGTGTATTTTTTTTAGTTCATTAGCTGTTTGAGTGAAGTGGTAAGTAGAACTGAAGATTTACTTTGAGCTGATAACACATGTAAAAACTTTGCGTTGGGCTTTGCCTTGGAATAGGGTTTTCCTATTGAAGAAAAGGAGTAGAAGATTACAAATCCAGTTGAAAAATTAGCAAGGATTTAAGTGGTAAGTTGGTCTCTAATTGAAGCATGAACACTCACTGTGCTTTGTGCTGCTAATATATGTACTTAAACTATATCCAGCCTGGGATGATATGTGGTTATCTATGAAAAAAAAAGAAACCAGGTTCCTCTAATACTAAAAATACTGTCATTTTCCAGTTTCCAGTTTCAGGAGCTCCGCAAATGTTTGTGCTGAGAGCTTTGATAGCACTTTGGTCTCTGAAATATGCTTACCTGTAAACTTTCATATTGCAGCACTGAATGAAGTGGGAGAAGTATTATTTTAATGGATGTACTTTGCAGGAGGCTATTAGCTAGTTCAGCATTAAGGGACAAATTCTGCATATCTTACTTGTGAGACTAATCCCATTAGAGTCAGAGAGACTGCTTGGATGAGCAAGACTCATATTTTGGGGTGTCTTGCTCTCATCAGCAATCCTGGAACTACTCAACTGAGCAAGTCTAATAAAATTTGGCTGTATGTGTGGAGAGTTGTGTTCTTTCCATTAAACAAAACGTGACCTCTCCAGGTTCTCCTTTTCTGGTGTAAACACCATGTCTATACCAACCAGAGGACCTTTGTGCTAGTGCCGCCGATTCCAAATAAAGTAACGGTGGCAGGACCTTCAACAGGAAATTGCTCTGCCAAATTCATAATGCAGCAAGGCAAGAAAATAAATTCATTGGACCAGACTCTCAAACTGTTGTAAATCTTGGTCTCCTTATGTTGGACTTTGCTGGAACTGCGCCAGTGTGCACCAGGAAATAAGTGACATATTCTCCTCCTCTATTCCCTACCACCACCCTCTGCACTTTCTATTACTTTGAGTATTTACACGCAAGTGGTGCTCGTTCTTGGAAGAAATCCCCCTGCTTGCCTATTTTCTCAGAGGTGCTGCTTACCTTCATGAGCAGCCCGTGCCCCAGAAATGTGTTTGGTTACCAGGTTTCCGTGTGTGCTGCTGGGCCCTTTCCCTTCCCCCTCCTCCTCCGCTCTGGGTAGCAGATGGTGTAAATTCCCTTGGTGGCTTTTCATGCAGCTGAGGTCTCTTCCCTGATGCCTCCACTGTATCATGGAAACTCCCTGTGGTCTTTTTGGAGAAGAGAACACACAACTGATTATTATCTTTTGTTTATGATTTTTGAGATCCTATTAGGATTGTATTTCCTTTTGCTGTTTGCTTCCCCCTTCCCTTCCAACCTGTCCAACAGATCTTTGGTCTGAAATTCCCTCCCACTTGGGGAATACTGTGTTTCATTAATGTTGTTAGTTATATTATTTTGCATTCCTACACACAGTTCCCCCCACAGTCACCTTGTAAATGTTTCCCCATTGCTATTGTATTTACACTTTTTTCAAGCAAAAATGTTGACTATATATAACAAAGATCCTCTAGTTTATCGTTTTCAGTTTTAATTTAGAGGTGGAAGTACCCCTATTTGCTCTTTTAGATTGGCCTCTAATTTAGTACTCCTTATGTTTGCTCTAAAGCCTCCCTCTCTCTTGCAGTACATGAATCCACTAAGATGTGTTTGCTAAAAATCATCATCTTCTCCAGCAAGGTACCTTGCCCATACCTCTCTGACTGCCTGTGCTGGCTTTTGGTTTCCTTATCTGATTCTGAAACCACATGCCTGCCCTCAATGCATTGCATTGCTCTCTGCTAACCTTTCTGATTCTTTTTGACTGTAGTTTTCTCAGTCATAATTAAGTCAGAGGTTTTATATTAGTGAAATCAGGAATAGAATTTCACCTTGTGATCTGATTGCCTTTGCCTTGTTACATGTGCCAGCTTCTGTCCTTATTCAGCTTGCTGTGTTACTCCAGCATTTGCCTGCCATAAATGTCTCTGTGCATTTTCATAGAGCATATCATGATGTCTCCTCTGATCCTGTGTGTTGTACTACTCGACTTTCTTCCAAGGCAGTCACAAAATCCACTGCTTTTGGGCTAGCCTTCCTTTGCTGTTCTCCACCCTTGCCTTTTATGCCAGATATGAAGCCAAATCCTGACGCCACTGAAGTCATTTGAAATGTTGCCATTTGCTTCACTGAGATGAAGACTGAGTTCACTGTCTGCAGATTTAAATATTATGAATGGGGGGAAGTGGGGGAATGAAGCGACATAAGAAAAAGAATTAAGTTCATTGCATGCCCTGAAGAGACTCTGTGAGCTTTCACTGTTGTGTTACATGTCCTCCTGTGCCACTGTTTTTTCTCATCCTTTTCTGTGCTATGCTTAATTTAGATTGTAAATCCCTTACTTTAGACTCTTTCTGTTTCATTTCTCCTTAGTATGACATGGCCACCTGTGGCACTGTGCAAATGTAGTAACTCCAGAAAGAAGTCACCTACTTTAAGCAGTAAAAGAAACACCTTTTCATAGCGCCAGACAGGAAGCCTCTGAGCAGTGGTCAGGACCTCAGAGGAAGCCCAGCCTCACTGTGAGCTGGGGACATGGGGTGACCAGGTTACAGGACAGGACAGAAGCCTCTGGAGAAGCATTTTATTCTTGAGCTTTGTATCTCTCCCAGGCTGAGGGGTATAAATCCTTAAAATTCTCAGTATGGCAGGTATAGTTTTCTTCTGATACAACACAGAAAAAAGCAACCTCTGCAGGGTCCCCAGCAAGGATGCCTGCCTGTTCTGTATTATGGGAGAGGAGAAGCAGGAGGAGATTCTATATCCTTTTTCATATAGTGTTGCATACAATCTCCTATACTCCATGAGCCTTCCAGGTGAGCCCTTAAAGGCTTGAGCTGTCCTAGTGATATAAAGTTTTAGAGTAAAGGCTGTTTTGTAGAAAGCACTGGCTTGGTCCAGACAGTCCTAATAACGTGCTGAGTGGTGGCTGTGTCTGAAATTAAGCAGGCAAACAGCTCTGTGCAGCTGGAGGCAGGGGAGCTAAGCAAGCTGTGTTTCGTGAGGAGCTGCGTGACCCCCTTGTTCACTCCCTCATTCTCTAGTAAGTGTCCTGTGGCTTTTGTAAGATGAAGAGCAATGTTTCCCACTTGCATCCACCTCGGATACTGCCGGATAGCAATGGCAGAATGGACTTGGTTTTATTTTCCAGGTAACACAAGGAAGTCACTGGCAAAACAAAGCCGACATTCCTTTCTTATGTGTGTGAGATTACTTTCATTTTGTCCTTTCTGTGCCTAAAGTTCTCTTTAATATACTGAAGATGTGAGGCTCTTGTCACTCCTGCCTTTTGTTGGCTTAATTCGTACAACTATTGTAGTTGTCTTGGTTTGCAGAGGTGATAAAATAAGTCCCTTTCATGCCGTGTGACAAGCCAGTGGTGGCACGATGCAGTGGAGAGCTGCTGTGAGCATCAGCTAGGAGTGAAGATCTGTCTGTCTTGCTGCATCTGCTTCTTTGATATTTGAACAGATCTCTGCTGAGCCGGTCTCTGTCACTCCTTAATTAGCCTGTCACTCCAGGGAGAAAAAAAACTGGGACAGGAATCTAATCTGGCTTTCTTGGATGACACAGCTCAGCAAAGGGCTGGCCAAGGAAATATGTATTTAAACAAATTGCTTCACATTTATACATTAACCCTCGAATGAGTGGTTAATGTTTCATAAAGAAGCTACTTTGCAGGTGACTAATTTCCCACTCTGCTAAGACCAGTGAAGGACCACGTCAGGACAGTCCAGTCAATCAACTGTATCTGCAGTTGTTCCTCCTATCATGCTGTTTTGTGCCAGAAATCAACCTATATTCCACTCCAAGACAAATCTCTCGGAATAGAAAATGACTGTTCTTCCTTTCTCCGACCATTCTTGGTGTCCCCTAGTCTAAGAAGTGACGGTGGGGAGCAGTTGCTGGCAGGAATCTCAGGACAACTCTCATATGAGAACAAGGAGCAAAGAAGACTGCAGTCAGGGGTCTAGAGCAAAGACCCTCTCCACTCTACACTGTCCTCTAAGGATCCTGGAGAGCTGATTGGGAATTTGTTCCCAAATTCATGTCCTCAAGAACGTGTTCAGAATTCATGTTCTCAAGTACATAGCTCTCTTTCAGGACTGTCACCTAGAACTCTGGGTCAGTACAACAGCTCTGTACACCAAGTACAACAACTCTGATCCTCTGCAATACCTTGATTTTCTTCCTAAGGTCAGCCACTTTAAGTTCATCTTTTCGCTGCTAGAAAAGATACCTAACAACTATAGTATGTTTTATTTTTTTTGTTGTTGTTGTTTCTGTGACATTTTTTCTTCAAACAATTTTAACTAGAGACTTCATCATTGGCATAATCTTGTCTTCACTGGAGTTATACCAGGAGCTTGTCTGCAAATTTGTCTCTGGAAACCAAATAATGGATCAAAGATTTATAATTAAAATTCCTCGTACCCTGTGGTCCTATAAATGTTTTCCACATCAGAGGCAAGGTCTTCATTAGGATAAATGAGATCACACACTTTACTTTAGGCTTATAATAAGCATGTAGGATTTTTCTATCCCAGTTTAAACAAATTTAACTGAAATTAGTTCCTGTTGCTCGATTTCCAGATCTGCAGACCTAAATCTTTTTCCTGAAGAACCTGCCCAATATTGTCAGCAGGAATGTAAACTTTCCCACAAACTGTCCTGCCTATCTACAGCAATGCTAGACCTTGCTGTGTGAGATTGCTAAGGACTAGATTTAAAGTAGATCAGTAAATTACTCATCTAAAGAGAAATAGTGTCATACAGAAAGACACTGAGTAGAGTGAAACACATTCTTCTTTTAACCAATGTAGTTAGTCTGGAAAGAGAGACCTTCTGCTGAATGAGGTTGTTACAAGCTACAAGTTGCTTATCATTTCCAGAAACTACAGCTACTCCAACCTACTAGCAGAGCAGTTTCTGTGCAGCTGTTTTTATTTCAGGCAGAATTAGTTGGTTTAGTTTTGACCACCAGTTTAATCTGTTAAACTAACCCAGCTTGTTTTCCTTGATGCAAACTAGGAACCTCCCTCAGCAAAAGTGGGGAGGTAACCTCTGACACAGCAGTGCTGTAACCTCTCCAGCTGGGGCTAGTTGAGGACTTCCATGCAATCATCACTGAGTTGCATTTGCCTCTGTTTCCCTTTCCTTACTATCTCCTGAGCCTGCAGGCTACTCTCAGCCAAGCTTGTCAGGAGGGGTAACTTGATAAGAATTTTATGGAATCTCATTTTAGCCAGTAGATAACTTGCTCAGGAGAGAGAAAGCCCCAGCTGGAGGAAGAGCTTTATGTGGAGCAGGCACCTTGTTCTTCTCCTCAGAAGCAGCTGTGAGCCCAGGTGGCAGGACCACAGGCACTTCCTGTGCTGTTACGCTGTGGTGGGAAGTGAGGCTGTCAGTGCAGACCCAGAGCTCAGGTGCAGTGTGGAAGGGTAAGAAACCAGCAGGGTGACATTCAGGTGAAGTCAGAAGGTTGGGAAACAAATCCAGTTGTTTGGATGTGTTTGAAGCCATGTACCTCAAATTTGAGAAAATTTTGTTATCCATGGATCAGTTGCTGCTTGACCTTCATACATGGTAAAGGCTGAGTTATTTAAAAATCAAATGCAGTCTAGATGTAAATCCCAAAGTATGGGTGTAAGTTTTATGAAATTCCCTCCAAAATACTTCATACTTCCCTCTTTTTTTTTTTTTTTAACATTTATTTCAAAATGTGTCAAAAAACAACAGATTTTGTTAGTCTCCACTAGATCTAAATGCCTAGAGCTAAGACTTTTTGTGCTTCATGAGGATAGTATACCTGCTAGGTGCTTGTTTTCTTGAAGGATCTTCATGGATATCTATGACCCTACTAGAGAAAATGTAATGGTCTAGGCGTAGGCTGGTCTACACCAGTTAATGTTACTCTAGCTTCTGAGAGATCAAGCGTAACTCCACGTTCACTCCCTTCTTGTCCTGCTACTGTAAAGAAAAAGTTATGTTCAGAAGCAGTTCTGCAAAACTTTGGTTAAAGCACTCAGTAAACTCTTAAGAAGAGTACAAACAAGTTCAGATTTAGTAAGAAACAACTTAAATCTTAAATGGAATCAAATCCTCTTTAATGACAAATTTCTGAAAAGTATATTTTTTCTTTTCTGACACTCTGACGTTCTACTCTGCAAAGAGGAGTAGAAAAGCCAAAACAGAGTGAAAACTCTTCTGTAGAACAGTGGGCCTGTTGGGAACGCAGCATTTCAGCTGTCCTAGAGGAGAGCTGTGTTCAAGTGGGATATCGGTCGTCCCAAACCGAATCCGCTTTGCTAGCGAGGTTCCAAGGCGGTCAGCTGGAGAATTGTCATGACACTTCCTAAAGCAGTGAATCTGTCCTAAAACAGTTAGCTGGCTGTGCGTGTCAGCCCTGAGTGCAGGTGTTGGAATTGTATTTTTGTTCACAGAGCTGTCTGTAGACTAATATTTACTTACAGGTTTCTTATAGAGCACTTACTTGAGCATGAGTATATGTGCATTATGAAATATTTATAAAGTTGGTTACCACATGGAGACACATTGTCTGTTTTGGGTTGTACAAGTTTTGAAGGCAGAAGATGGAAAAGTGTTCTAAGTGGGAGTAATTAGAGGGACTACCACCATGAGACTTAAAAACAGTAGCACAGTCAGGCATTTATGCTTGTCTTATAATCGTTTTTAATCACTTTTCTATTTTTCATGTACTTTTCTCTCACCTGTTTGTGTAAAAAATGTGAACAACAGAGAAATTCAAAGAATGGTCAAAACTGCAGCGTGAGAAAACTGAGAAGCATCAGCTTTTCTCTGGTGTCTTTCTTACATTGTCCTTCAGAGTGATTTGTGTTATTTTAAGGTAAATAAAACCTTCTGATGAGAATGTGACTTTAAAGTTGGTCATATTCCTTCTGCTGAAAGCTTTTTTACAAGAGACTCTGGTCATTGCTGTCCCTTTAGCCTTCCCTTCTACTGAAAGCAGGTGTTGCAGTGAGATTTTTCTTTTGGATCAAGCAGCTGGGGAGAGCTTTTCCCAGCGGAGGTCACTGGCTCCCCTGTGAACTGAGGATTCCTCAGAACTCCCCTTCCTTCTCCTCATATGAATAAGTTTCTCTTGTGTTTACATGAGGTCAAATTCACTGCTGAGCTTTGGCGGACCCTGACCTGCTCCTAGTGTGTACGGTACTCGTGCAATAAGTTCTATAGGATCTCCTGCAATTGCAATGCAATGTCGGGACCTCCATGTCGGAGCTAATTTGAGCATCTGCAAAGTGTTCCATTAGCAGCAAGTTTGGGCTTGGGTTCAAGAGTGACTCACTGAGGGCAGAGAGTTACTTCATCAGCTACCAGTTATGTTCTTGCCACTGCCTGGGGTTTCAAACTCACTGCTTAGAAACACAGCCTTCTTTTGAAATGGGTGCTTTAGAAATGCATAATACAGCAATGCAGAGAGGGTAAATATTGCAGGTGAGTAAGCAGAGTGGTGGGAAATCTTTTAGAGTTGTGGTGCATCCCTGGAGATTCTGATGTATTTCTGGAGCCAGTAGGGCTGCAGCAAAAGGCTTGTTCTGAGACTTCCTCATATCCGTAACATGCCTGTGACAGCCACAGTGGTGCCTAATGGTCGTACCTGATGCAGTGCGAGCTGTTCCAGAAGAAGCAAAGGTTCTGCCTCTTTGATTGTTTTAATGTGATGTAGAAGGTTGTTGAGGCTACGAAGAGCATTGGAGAAGAATATTTATTTATTTATTTATAGCTTCACTGTTTACATATCATAGGCTTGATGAAGGGCTGAACTCATTACACTTGAACCGAGCATGTGACTGTAGTTATCTTTGTCATGGTGGGTGGCTGTTGGCCAGGGTGGTGTATGCACAGGAGCTGCACTTGTGCAGCCCAAGCTCTTGCGGCTTCTCTTTGTCCCTCTGCTTGGGCTGCCAGAGAACAACGTCCTTTTAGGTCTCCCTAACTCATGTTGACTCACACTAACTCACATTTAGGTCTCCCACACTTAGGTCACATGATTTAAGTTAGTATGAATAAAGAATTTAAACAGTAGTCTATCATAGAGTTCATTTCAGCTGAGAAACTTTTGGAGTGCTCACACAAGCCCCCTGACTAGCAGAAAAGGTTGAGCTTCTGGCTGGGACCTTGGGGATTAGGAGGGGAGTAGCAGTCTCTCTGTGTGCCATGCTGGCACTTAGAAGAGGACATGGACAAAGATGTTTCCCTTCAGGGTTCTTTATTTAAGTCCTTTTTTGCTTAAGTGGTCTCCATTGGTAGCAACATTAATTGGAATACAGTTCATAAAGATTTATGAGTCACTATTCTGATTTATTATAATGGATTTTTGTAGTACGTGAAGGAGGAGAGAGGGAGTAGAAAGGCAATATAGATGTGTTTTTGCTTCTAACCTGGACGAAGCCCCATTATATTCTGGTATTCTGCTGTGGTGCCTGAGAATAATATCACAAGTGTCCTGGCTGCTGCTCATGCACAGTTCCTTTTGAAACAGAAGCACTTTTTTGCTGGTATGTTATGCTGAAAAACTTACAAGAATAACTGCTGCCTGTTGACAGAGTGGCTTGGGAGTTGCATCCATTTGGAAGGAATTTCAGTGCTGCCTTTCTGGTGCTGCTGTCTCCCTGAATGCCACCTCTTTTCCTGGCTGGAGGCTTTTCTGCTGGGGCACTCTCACAAAATGATTTAGGTGAACAGGAAGCCGCTTTTGGGCTTGTATCCTGGATAATCTGTTAGTGAGAGATCTACCCGTGTTCTTTGGTATCCTAGTTTGTGGTGGTACATTAATGGCCTGGTTGCATTCCAGCAGAGAAACTGAGCTGCCGTGGCTAGAAAGATGTGTGGCTGTCAGTGAACGATGAGAGCAGATGATACTGTGGTGACACTGCAAGGAAGAAATAGCAGGAAAGCTGTACTTGAGGGCCTCATGGAAAGCCCAGGATAGCAGGCATAGTGACTAGCCTGTTTCTGGGGAAAACTGCCTGCTTCTCTTTGGAGCTTGGATCATCATCAGTATGGACGATAGCAACTTTGGAGATGCTAACAGAGTAAAATGAGAGGTAAATAACAAGCTCATGACTTCTGAAGGTAAGGGTGAACATCTTTCAGATACTTTGAAATAACAGACAGCTGCTATAGTCTTCTTGCTTCCATCTCTTTCAAAATATTACCAATAAACAAAAAGAAAGCCCATGAACAAACCTGGCTCAGTGAAGGTGGTGACTTATTGATTCATGTTCTAGTTCCTGGACTGGATTAACTGAGAGCTGCTGCCGAGAGAGCAAGCTTGTCCTCCAGGCACCCACCTATGGGCCCTAACCCTGGTGTTGCTACCTTTCTTTGAGCCAGCCATGGGGTGATTCAGGCCAGAGGGCTAATCACCATTAGAACAATTGTTTATTTATTTATATTTTAAATTTCTTGACCTTTCAAGAGCTTGAGCTAGCATGAGGGTGGGAATAGCAGCAGGGGAAGGGTAGAGGACATTTATTTTAAGGTCAGTGCCTGCTGGTGCTGGCTTAAAGTGGCTCTGGACCTATGGCGTACAGTGGCCATGGAGTGGGAGGGAAGGAGATAAAGCCTGTCTGGTTGATTAAAATAGTACAGGTGTTAAAGGCAATGTAGCAGGTCCTGTGCTTGGGGATGGGTCATGTTCTCCCTGTGCTTTTAAGCTTCCCTATCAGCAAAAATGCAGATAACTCTCTGAAGGGCTCCTGTGAGGTTTAATCCGGCCAAGTTTCCCAGGAGGAAAGGTTTGTAGAGATAGGCAGTGTGTGTAGATTGTATCCAGGTGGCTGCACTGAGCAGGAGAGCTTGTGCCATTGGCATTTGGCTGGGACTGTGCAGGTTTCACTGGAAGAAGGTGCAGCCCTTCAGGACTGAGGATCCCAGTGCTACAAGGGTGCATGATTGGCCCTTCAGCCTTCACTGGTGGAAAGGAGGGTGCAGGCAACATACTTTCAGAGGCAGAGGGCCTGCACAGGACCAAGGAGCACCATGTGCCATCGAACATTCACTGGCTGCAAATTTGTCCCTGAGTAAGTTGCAGAGCATTGACTTTCAATGAGACTCTACCCTTAATTATTATCCGTAGGTTGTATCAGGTAGCACCTGCACCCACAGAGTAGGGGATATCATACAAAGCAATTGATCTAGGAGCCTTTTGGCTGGAAGAACAAGAGCAGGATGTTCAGTGAAAGGTTTTCAGCAGTGGAATTTGCTCCCTGCTGTGGTTGCCCTGGTTTCCTTTTGGTACATGCCCCTAGACTCTGTCCATTCTCCAGACTCTCCAAAGGGGAAAAATGAACCACAGTGACAGAGGGAGAGTTTGTTGGTGATGTCGTAGGGTATGAAGAGGTAGTGGTTTATTTATTTATAGATTTTTTTTTTTTAATGTGGAATACTGTAACATCAGTGAAAATGCACAGAGGTGTGCAGAAAAGAGCCCACCTGCTTCTCACTTGTTTCCGTGGAGCTCTGCTAAGCAGACATCCTTCCTGTTACTCTAGGCTTTCTCCTCCAAAAGCTTATATGTATGCAATAACGGTGTTTAAATCTGTTAATAGACTTTCTTTCTGTGTCCTCTTTAGATCTCCTACAATTAGATTTATTACAGAAGGTGAAGTTAGCTTTTTAAAAGAAGATTGGATTTTCATTGCTCACTAGTGTTTCTAGAGCTCCTCCTGCTCAGTTATATGTCTTAGGTCCTG
Organism: Crypturellus undulatus; assembly: GCA_013389825.1. NCBI lineage: Eukaryota > Metazoa > Chordata > Aves > Tinamiformes > Tinamidae > Crypturellus > Crypturellus undulatus. The sequence continues at coordinate 204,849 of VWPW01030918.1, forward strand.
TGTCATTTTGTTATTCTAAAATATTCTCAGTTCAAAAACTGTTTCTGAGTATAACATTGCCTGTCAGACACCAATTTCCTCTTGGAAGATTCCTTTTGTCTCCTTAATCCACCAGGAATATAACAAATGCACTTTTACTTTCCCCTGGTCAAGCAGACAGGCCATGACTACATTGTAAGCATGAAATTGTGTCACTTTGTGAATATACCCTGCTCTCGGGTGTGACTTGAGCATGCTCTGCCGTTGTCTCTGCTTCTTCTTTGCTCTGGAGATGTTCCTGTCCTCAGCATTTGGCATGTGTGAGTGGAGGGCGCTGTCACAAAAGTCAGGCCTGAAATCATTACTTATGTCAAAATCAGCCCCATTCTAGGATTTGGCCTATTATTATTTCTGTCTTCTCTTTTGGTGACTTTGCTTTTTCTTTAATGTTCTAATTCTTAAAAGAGTACCAATGTCAGACCTGACTCTATCCTGGAACACTCTGTTACTACTGCTTTAAAATAGTTCCTGGGATGGCCCTCTGTGACAAAATCTTGGTTAGCTTTTCCTCCCCACACATTGTTAGCCACAGACCTGGAAGGTGCTTTGAGTGCAGGCATCAACAGCAGAGGACAGCAGATACACAACACCAACAACACACACAGGTTCTTCAAAGTTAGAGGAGGTGGCAGTAGAAATGTAGGACACCTTGAGTCCAGTAGCCCCTGTTCTCCCTGGTCTCCTCTGTTGGGAGCCCCTTTACTTCCTCAGACAAATGCCCTGTTGGGTGGGAACGCTGAGAACCTGGGTAGCACTTAGAGCAATTGCGTTTCCACATAACAAAGTGTGTAGTGCGGCCAGGCCAGAGTCCTCCCTGATTCTCACCCGATTTAAGCCAAAAGAGGATATAGAGGGCAGACTGATTTCTGCTGAAAACATGGCAAACCCAAAAATAAAACCACCAGATGTTGCTTTGACCAAAGCCAAAGCAGACGCAAGAGGAAGGGAAGCACATGCCTAGAAGAAACTTCTAGGAAATGGCTTAATCTAAAGAGCGTTCTGTGCATCCACCTGGCAGGAACACCCAGGTTTATTTTTGTCCTGGGAAGCCGTTCTGGGTGTGATGAAATGTGATCCCTGTTGTAGCGAGTTTGAGGAGTTTGCTGGGTGTCAAACTGCTGAGGAATTTGCTTTGTTACATTTTGTCTCCTTCCTTCTGCTCCTCCCCAAAGAAGGCATCTTTTCAAGCTCCTGCCCTCTCCCAAACCCACCAGCTTTGCCAGAAAATGCTTAGCGCATTAGCGGCTTTAAGTGTCGGAGCTGAATCACTCAGGAGGCCGCAGAACCGCATAGATTTCATTCCAGTATCCCTTCCAGCTGGTGGCTTCTTGACAGCACTTCGTGGGCACAGTTACAAACTCATGGAGCTTGTGATGCACATGAAATATGAGTTGCTGCGCAGCATGGAGAGCATTGCTCTGTGTGTGTGTGTGTGTGTGTGTGTGTGTGTGTGTGTGTAAGCAGCAGAGGGAGGAGGGTTATGAGATCAACTGGATGTCTGTAGTGAGAGAAGTGTGAGCCGACGAAAGGGTAAGTTTTCCGTTGCATAGCGGCCAAATCAAGATGGTTGTTGTTGCTGAGATTATCTGTTCTAGAGTGAGAAAAGGACCAGCACTGCCCTATGCAGCCTTCTGTAGAAATATGCAATGTTTGTGCCCTGTGGTTTTGGCTATCTTGGGTAATGCCTGGCACCTCCAGCTTACATCTGTGATTGCTGAGATGCCAGATTCTGCTCTCAACCTCAGCAGTGTGATAATTGTTCTTCTGAGTCACTGGAGATACGTTGATTTTTTTTTTTTTTTAACATGGTCTAGCTGAGAGCAGTATTTGGCCCCTGTCCGAATTAACACCTGTTAGCAGGAACAGAGAGGCTGCCGTGCTGCTGAACAGAGCCAGACAGCTGCTTATCTCCCCTGCAGATGTTCCTGCCTAGAAAGGCAGGAACAGGCAGTCAGCTCCTTGTGAGGAGGCATGATGGAACACAGGAATGTGCCATATCCTTTCCGTTCCCCTCCCTGCACTTTGGGGCAGCCAAAAATGAACAGGGACTAGGGGCCCATTAGCAGAGCAAGCAGGGAAAGGCTTAATAATCTCCCGTCCTCCTGAGCAGGGGAGTTGACCTTCTGACTGTGGCCATGGGCAGAGCTGAGAGTTGGGATATTTGCAGAGGGAGAATGTGCCTCTATGTGCTTTTCCCTACGTCAGCATACTGAAGGCTTTGGGAGCCAGACCTGCTTTCAGAATCCTCGCAGGATGTGGCCGGGGCCCTGCGGGCGCGGTGGAGCAGCCTGGCTCAGGACCCGCCGCAGCTGGCGAATGCAGAGCGCTGCCACTCGCGGCGTTTTGCTTCTCCGGAGCCTGCGGCCCAGCCTTGGCCAGGGAGTTCCTCCCTTGTTCGGTTTGCACTGTTCTTCTGCATCTTTTCAAAGCGATCTCTCCCTTTGCCTTTCAAGCTCAGCAAGAACCTGGATCCCTGCTCTCACAAAAGTAAGATGTAGCAGATCGTTCCCTGCATTCAGGAGTACCATGGATTCCTGCTAAATTCCGAAGTTGCCTCACTCTGCAAAAGTGGCTTCTAGGGCTGCATGGGCTTAGCAACAGCTTTGTGCCCTTCCATGGTGGTTAAATAGTTTCACTTAGATGGTCAGAGATCTCTCGCTCTGTGTCAAATCTGGACCTCTGGCTGGATTGGAGCACCACATGAGCTCCAGATTCCATTAGGGACCGGTACTCTAGCTGCTAGCCTGGAACCGTGTCTCACACGCTCCTGAGCCATAGCTAACTTAAATAATAGCTGTCCAAGTAGGCAGTTCCCTATTTGTACCAAACGACGTAACTGTCTTGGAGCTCAGAAAAAGATGCCTGGCTGTGCTAGGCAGGGGAGACTTGCGAGGAAGAGTCAGGCTTGAGCATAGCTGTAGGCAGATGACATTTGTGATCCCGCTGAGGCTGGTCTTTGTTTTATTAGGTTTTATTTTTAAGCTTTGTTCGTCCTTTGGAGACACAGTGTGCCAGGGCATTTGGACATCCCCTCTGGAGGAAACAGGGTTCAATGAGTCTTGTCTACAGGGAGCAACACAGTTGACCTAGAAGGAGCAGGGGGAAAGGTGCTTATGTCAGTGTACGTTTTTGCATACCTCCTACTGGGCACTCTGTGGACTGGAGATACAGTTGCTTACACCAGGTTGTCATAGTTACCTACCCTGAGAAAAGTCAAGGAGGAACATTTATATCTTGCAGAATTCATAGGCTACTCTGCTCCTTTTTGTTCGTTTGGGGAGGGAATCATCTAATGCAGTGAACTGACTCTGAAAAACAAAAAAAACAAGCAGAAAACCTCAACTGCAAATCCTCCTTCCGGTATTTCTGCAAGGTTGTTTAATGCTGTGAGCACAAGCAGCATTTTCCAAGCAGGTGTAGAGTTGTGCCTCACTGCTTCCTGTGTTTCAGGAGCTGCTATCTGATTGGAATGGGCTTGCAGGTATTGAGTGCCCGTGCGCGCTGCATCTTGGTAACACTTAATTATGCACCCACCGAATCGCCAGCTCTTGGCTTTGCTTTTTGCCCGACGCTGAAATACATCTCCATGCACCTTGCCTGTCTCTCCCTGCTTGTGCACATGGTGCAGTCACGCATGGGGTCGAGCTCCTGCGTGAGCCAGATCCACTGCGCTATCGGAGGAGGATGTTATGGGGCTGGAAGCAATTATGGCATAAAGAAGCCAAGAAATGCATGAAAGAGGGAATTGTATTTAAATCATCAAACCAAATAAAAGAAAAACCCAAATAAATGAGAAGAGAACGTGAAATTTCTTCTTTGATGTTCAGTACTGGGCAGGTTTCAATCTCTTTTTAAGGACTCCTCCCCCATGCCACTGCTACTTGCGGGATTGTATCCAGTCTTCCAGTGTTCCTGTAGTGCCTTAGCTATCATTCTTGGGATAATTATAGGTTGGGATAATGTACCTATTGTTCTGGGCCACAAAGCAGCACTGTCACAGGGACATAGGCGTGGGGAGGGGGGTCTCAGGGTGTTCCCCTGCAGCCATAGTGAGTCTCGAATTTACTGTCTTCCTCACTTTTTTTTTTTCTTTTTTTTTTTTTTTTTTTTTTTTTTCTCCCTCTGAAAGGTGAGTTCCCTTCTCACACTGTTGGTCTCGTTTTCCGGTTATACTGGTGGCCTCTTTTGGTTTTGGCTGAGCTCCTTCGCATCCCAGCAGATTTGCCTTTCAGATAAAATAACATGAAACCAAGTACTGAGCTCTTGGTGGGTACAAAGAAAGCAGGTAAACGATTCTTTCCCAAACCTTATCGCTGGAGCCTTTTATATTGTCTTGCATGATTTTTGTAGACTCAGAAAGGAGAAAAAACCTGCTCAGAGCTCCACACTGCATTTGGGCCCTGCTGTGCAAGGCACTGTAAAAACATGTACTAACATAGCCCATGACTCCTGAGTGCTCACCCAGTTTTCCTCTAACAGCATTTGCCTTTGCCCTCCAGGTGCAGGTGTGGGAGCCTGCTGTTTTAGTGCTGTAAAGTGTTTCTGGAGCTGGGGCTTTGCTTCATTTTGGTACACAAGGTGCTGAGAGTGTTACTGGGTGCTCGAAAACTATTAAGGAAAGGCTAAAGAGTCTACTTAAATCTGCACCGTTGTACACAGGAGATAAATGTTGGTCCCATAACTGGATAAGAAGCTGTGTAATCAGTTTCTGTTGTTGCCACCTCTAAGATAAATAGTACAGTACTCAGGGCTGGAGCTAGTTTTAGCTCATAAGGCTGCATTAGCAAATAGGTTCTTCTTGATTAGCAGCTCTTTATTTCCCTGAAAATGACTTTTTGCCTTTGAGTCAAACAAGTGGTCTAGGGAGAGGCCTCCTGACTGGCTCATCAAAGTGGTCATCAAAGCCCCCACACAACTTCCTCGTCTTTAAAAGTGGCTTTACTGGAATGATGACCTGGGAAACCAAGTGAACCCCCCAAACTATTGAGTTTTTTAAAACTGTTGTTAAAAAGGAGGGAATTACAGATTTTCCAAAAATCTGGATTGAAGAAACTACGTGAGCGCTAACCCCAAATGCATGCAGCCTCCCTCTGAGAAATGCGGCCAGAATTCTCCTCAGGCATCAGAACTGCTGCTTCTATTCTGAGTCTGCAGGCTTCCCCTGCTCCTGCTGCACGAAGCCAGAACACACGCTCTCCACGGGAATGTCTGCTTTAAAACTCACTTCCAGGAAGCTTGGAAAGCAGAGATAGGAAAGTTCATCCAGCTCTGTCATTGCTAGATTGTTCTTCCACAAGTAAATGACTTCTAATGAGAAGCCTTAAAAAACCCTGATGTCTTTTTATGCCTCAGAAAATAATTTTCAAATTGGAGAAAGTCCATCCGTGTGTGTGGAATGGAGAAAAGGGGGTATGCAAGCGGTTGTCGTCTTGTGCCCCCAGAATGTGATATATTTTTTTAATCTTTCATAATGAGCATTTGTAGAGCTGTGTCTCCAAAACAAAAGAACTAACACAGATGCACAGTTTGGCAAGCGGCAAGCGTTAAACAGCCAACCTCTGTCTCCCTGGTGTCGTTTCATGGACTTAAAGGGAATTACAGCAGTGGCAGTGAATTTGGCCCAGGATGCCTTTGCCTGGGATTTGCTGTTTTATGCCTCATGCTCTGAGGAATGTTGAACGGGACGGGGCCTTTCAGGAGGAGGGGATCATCTGTGCTCACGGCAACACACGGGGCCACGCGCATGTGGACGCGCTGTCCGGCGCACGCGTGTTGTCGGCGTCCTGGGGACGCTCCAGCGCGCAGACACGCTGCTGGCGATGCTCACCAGCCGCTTCTGGCTGCGCTGCTTGTGTCGGAGCTGCGCGGGGATGCTCCAGGGAGCTGCTGCTTGCCTTGGGCCTGCATGTGGTGCCTCCCCTTCGGGTCCCAAAGCAGAAACCGCAAGCTAAGCCCAGACAAACCCTGTGAATGACTGGCACTCTTGGAGCAGACACACAGAGGGGCTCCCTCTGACTTGAGTGTATTTACATAGCACAGGTCATCACAAGTTGGCGTTCACCTTTGTATCCATTCCCACACATCAAGGTGTGGATACTGGTTAATTTTTGCTTTTACTCCAATATTTCTCTTATTTCTAGGTTTCCTTTTTTATTATTATTTAAAAAAAAAAAGTCTTGACATCTGCTGCTATCCTCCTTACTGACTCAAATGGCACTTAGAGAAGGAGAAGGCCAGCCTGGCTGCACTGTCTTGTTCTTTCTCTTCTATGGCACACACTCTGCACCCTCCTGGGCCAGAAATCCACTAACTAGCTCCTCCTGACTCCAGCTGTCATTTTTGCTTTTTATCTACTCCTGTCTCTAAGATCCAAATGTCATCTCTCGTTCTCTGAGCTGAAGTGGGAGACTCCTTTATGCGCCATACTCTGATCAAGGATTTTCATCTGGGAGTGTGAGCAATAGTCGGCTGTGTGGCCAGGGAAGAGGGAATATTACAGCTGTGAATTGCTAGTGATTGCGCCACATGAAGAGCAGTGGCTAATGAAATACATGCTGTTATTATGCTCTTATTATTATTTTATTCTTTTAGTGACAGTAAAATGCTATCTGTAGCAGAAAGGTAGGACAAAGTCCATCCTTGTTTTAGCCCTGTGGTATTTGATTAATGTTCAGTGGGGCAGAATTCGGTAAAGGTAGTTTTGCAGTGGTGGGTGACTCATGTTTTCATACCCGCTCCCATGGAGATTTCAGGAAAGGGAAAAAACAATTCAAAGATATGTTTGTATATTGAATTCAAGACCTGTTTTTCTTTTCTTTTTTTTTTTTTTTCTTTTTTTTTCCAAAATAGGACAGCCATTCTTATTTCCAATCTAGACTCTCTAGCTGAGGGGAAGTCATTGTAGGGTATACTGGGACGAGGCTTCTCATACGTCCTCATGGTTCCACTTCATCAGGCAGTCTGGGATATATGCTGACTGAATGAAAATTGATGGGGGCTGGATAGGGCCCTGGTGCTTCTTCGAGCTCAACTCAGTGTCTATTTTATCTGGTTTATTCAAGGCTGAGTCAGGTTTCTGGGATTGCAACAGATTGCAAACTGTTTATTTTCATAGCTAAAGAAAGACAAAGAGTTAACAAACAGGTGAAATGATAAGAAGTATCTTAGGATTGATTAAATTTCTTTAGTGCTAGTGGTCTAAATGATCTCATTCAATACACACTTTTACAAGTCTTCTAAGTATCTCTAAAATGTCTTCTACTGTTACAGAGCTATAGGAAGAGCAGCATCTGAATCTCGAGTTTCCGTTAGAACTTACCGCTAAAGGATTCAATGAAATGCTGCCTCCTCATGCTCCTCTATCTGGGGGAGTGTGGAGCCCTGCCTACCTCCTGATGCGACCTTCCCTGCCGCCTCTCATGGTGTTTCAGATCAAGCATTTGGATGGGTTTGTGTATCCAGTTTGGAGGGCTAATCATCTCTTGTATGTGCTGCAGTTTGCAAGGAAGGATGGATAGGAGGAGTCCGCTGCCCTAGAAATGCTTGTCAGCTGAATAGCCTTCTTGATCTCCTGCTTTGCCTTTCTCTGTAGCACAGGATGTGGATCACCTCCTGGGACCATCTAAGCACATTCACATCAGGAATCCTTTGGAATTGTGGATGCCCTGGAAAAGTAGTGACAGCTATGACCTTCTTTTTCTTTTTTTTTTTTTTTTTCTTTATGGAACAGATTACAGCACTGGAGATTCCAAGTCTTTTTTTTTTTTACTGTACATCTTAAGATTTTATAGCATAGTGAGGATTTGCACCAAGTTTTTTGTGGACCTTTCTGTGCTAGATCTCTTTTACAATGTTTCCTGGGATTTTTGAAGACTGGGCTTAATGTTTTAGTTTACCCTTTTTGGTCCTGAATTGTTCAAAGAGTCACAGTCCTTGCTGTGTGCTGTTCCCTTTACCCCTCTTTTTGCACTCTTTCTTTGTCGTCTTTCCTTCCTTACTCAAATTTGTCATTCCTGATGGTATTGCTGGTTTGTCCTTTGGGAACCACTGGGAACAACTTATTTGGATTGACACTCATGTTTGAGCAGATGTCTCAGAATAACATAAATTTAAAACTATTTTTATGGAATATCACTATATCCTACATAGGCAAATACCAATACTGAAGCCATTACCTCATTCTTCTTCCACCACATGCAGACTTTTTTTTCAGAATAAAGTGAGAGTAAAATGCTAGTAGAAATCAGACTGTTGTACTCAATGCATGCAAGTTTTAGTGGCAGCCAAGTATGAAATAAAACCGGGAAATGCTGTTCCTGAATTTCAGATTTAGGCCCTAAATTGAGAGTAGAGTTAAAAAATAATTTGTCTTAATTTATCCATCACTGCATTATTAGAATTATTTAGAAAGGCACATTCTGTTTTTTTCTGCTCCTAGTTTTTGTTTGTTTGTTTGGTGATGTTGCTGTACTCAAATATATTGACATGGCCAGATGGAAAGATATTACTAAAATAGCCACTTTGGTCCTTCAGGACATAACATAAACATGTTTCTCTGGTTATAAAACATATAACCCTGGAATAAGCAGGTAAGTCCAGAAACAAAGTTCTATATTTTTATGTTTTGTTTCAGAGCACCTTAAAACTCTCCAAAAGTGGTTATCATTATAACCTTCATTAACCGTCATATAACCTATCATTATAACGTATCATTATGCCTAGTTCTGCATAGCTGCATGCTCTGTGATTCCTCTCCGCTATTTTATCAAGGTACTCTGTTTAATGTACTTAGAATTACCAGAATGCAAACAAGTAAACAAAGCTAAACAGAAAAACACACAACACAAAGATTTGGAAAAGTCTCAGTTTTCAGATACTAAAAAATTGTTAAAAACATGCCAAAACATCAACTCATAGTAAATTATATCCATACCTGCTATCACCTCAAATCCTCTAGGAATTTTTGCTACAGATGCTTACCAGATGCTTCAGCTGTTTCCAGCTGTTTCTCTATTTTGGGATGCACTAGGCAAATTGAGAGACCTCATCAACTGGTGAACAAACTTATGAAGGGTGAAATAGAGCAGGAGCTGCTTAGCTGAAGCAGGAAGAGACAATTTCAATGGAGATGATGCTGACTGAAGACATATATGCTAACTCCGTATCAGCTTGCTTCAGACTGTTCATTTTCTTATAAAATGCTTTGTACTTGTCTTGCCCCTCCTTCCCGCAGTCCTCTGTCTTAATAGACAGAAGGAAGGAGCATGAGACACACACACTTATTTGTACAAGTGCATCTTTTAGATAAGTGCACCATTCTATTTGACTCGAATGCACAAGAAGCCACACAGAAAGCAAGAGAGAGGTTCTCTCAACTGTTAACAGCCCTCGCAACAGGAATACCTTGCAACTCTTTAATATTGCAATATTGAAATATCTTTGCAAGATATTTCTGCAATGCAGAAAATGCCAAGCAAGCACTGGGCATTCTCTGCATTCAAAAAAAAAATATAAGTTCCTAAATCTCCTCAAAAGTAAAATATTCAGTTCTAAGTCATAAATGGCAGCCTTATAAACAAGAATCCCTGTTGCAGTGATTTATTTGTTGTATATGTTCCTGACTATGTGTAGACAACATTATACATCAGTGATAGTCAAACCTGAAAAGTTTGGCTCTGAATGAGCTCGGAGGAAGCAACAGGATGGCCAGGATGCGTTGACCTGATGCTGGGCTGGGCCACCTGTTGCTTTGGCATCATTGCTGCACAGTGATGGTAAACTATGAGCTTAGCGTGATGTCACATCACACCTCAATTAGCTTGTGTTTTCTTTTTAACCCATTGACTTGTTAAAAAGAGTGACTTCCCATCTCTGCATCTTTTCACCTCACTCTTTGATTGCAAAAAGCAACTCTTTCCAAATGCTCGGCCATTCTTGTTTGTTGAACAAGGAGAAGCTTTGCCCAAGCCTGCTCCTCCAGGACTTGCATGTGATGTTTTAAAGAACTCGGAGGGAGCGCTGATAAGTTACGGAATAGATTAATTTTTTTTCTGACTTCCAGGAAACTGTCCCCATGTTTTGCTGGGTCACACAGTGCTTTCTGCCAATCATTTTCTTTATGCAGAGAATGAGTTGGTGTGTAACTAGGGCGTATGTGCAGTAAGGGAGGGTTGTTCATTCCCCATGTATAAATCCTCCAGAACAAGAACCTCTGCTTTTCTCTTGTAACTCATCACTGAGGATGATGAGCTGCTTAGGGCTCTTCTGGAGAGAAAAAAGAAGAGGGTGTATTTGGAGAGAAAGGATATGGCCCTTCTGTTGCACCTGTAGCAAAACCAACAACGTTACTATCGAATTGTGATGGTTCCTAAGCAAACTGCAACTGGGAACTCCAGTCTAGGGCAGAAGAGAATTTAGAGCAGAATTTATTTACCTCCCTGTTCTGTGGTCAGCAGCAGCTTCACTAAGATGATTCATCTGTGTGTGAGGTAGGCGCCTTCCACACACTCTATTTTTTGCAGGTACCTCTGCTTTCTGCCCTTCTCAATCCCACTGATGGAGGGACTCTTCCCTTCTACTGTCTGGGAGCTGCTTTCCTGCTCCTGAAGTCCTAATGGGTGAGGGTTAAGACTTGGAGCTACCCCTGAGACAGAGTGCAGCCAATAAAGATAGGTTATTTTAAATTGTGTGGTGACAGGCCTTTTTTCCGTCCTTTTTTTGTTCCCAGAGGATAGCCAAGAAAGCTCATTGTTGCAGATACTTAGAATGTGTTTTTTCTCCTCTTCCTCCTACTTCAAAACAGAAAGAGAAAATTTTATGCTGTAAATTGGGTTAACTGGGGAACATAAATCCAGACTGTAGCGTGGGGCTGCTGAAACTGGGCACCTATTGAAGTTTAATGAGGAAAGAACAGCTTTCTTTTGCTCTCCGCCCTTGAGCTGTCCCCACACAAAGCTCTTTCTTGTGGTGCAGACCTGTTCTGATGGGAGTACAAGAACACGAGGTGGTCCAGAGGTTCTCATGGGACCAAAGCAACATGTGAATCCCTTAAACCAGTGCAGCAGAGTGAGGTTCTCTCTGGCACAAGTGAGCTGTGTTGTCAATATGTGAAAAAGAGAGATGCTCTTTTAGGTGGCAAAGCCACTGTCACAAGTGGCTGCAAAGCCAAAGTCCAGAGATTTTGATTGTCTATGTGCCCTGGCCATCCTTCTCTGGATTGGTGGCAGGGTCCCATGCTGGATGATATATGACTTTTTATTCCTCTTGTAGGGCCTGGTATTTTCTCAGAAAGTCATGATGCAATATTTCCTTATGATAAATGATTGAAAAGTTGTCTCATCGCATCCAGAACAGAGAACAAGAATCCTTTTCCCTCTCCCCACCACAGTGCTGGGAATAAATTGGTGCCAGTCAGCTTGTGCAGTGCGTACTGCAGTCCCTTCTGCGAAAAGCCAATGTGGGAGGGCCTCGATGGGAGCAGGAATGGGAATGTACTGACCCTCTGAGCACAGTAACTCATACCTGAGCAGAGACGGGCAAGCTTGTCTGAGGTGGCCCCAGACCAAGTACCTAAAACATGAGTTTCTTTTTGACACTGATGCTTAAGGAAGAAAAAGGAACATGTAGAAGAAGAAAAGTGACTAGAGAGTATAACAGAAGAGAGCATAGAGAGAGGGCCTTACTCCCAAAGGACTATTAAAACAAATACTTACTGGTTCTGAGATCTATGATGATATTAGAGTAAAACTTGCTCTTAGATAAAAATGCTTCTCTTAATGGTGCAGGACCAGAGTTCATCCTTCAGCTTTGGCTAATATAACATCACTATAGGAGGAATTTTAAGCAGCTGGTAATATTTTACTGCTTTTGCCCTGAAGCTCCTCAATATTTGCATAGCATTAAAACTCTTATTTTTATCAACCTCATCAGCCCTTGCTGATGCAGCACTGAGAGCCTGGGAAGAACCGTTTGCTTCTGCTTTGAGAGATGGGATGAAAGGTTAGGGGGGTGGATGGCTATTGCATGACCAATGCAGGTCAGGTTACTGGTGGATTCCTCTTGCAAGATAAGTGTGAGCCCTCTGAAAGGTAATTATTGGAAAGTGTAAATTCCTGAGATAACCTGTCCAAGAAGAAATACTGGCAGGAGCAGAGGCCCTGTGTTAAAGTCTAGCCATTACTCCAGGGCAATGGGCTAGCCTCTGGCTCTCATTTTTTGCTGTAACCTCTCCTTACTCTAGCAATTGACTCCCTCACTTCACACCCTTGAGTTCCTCATCAGTCTTTTCCTAGTCCTGCTTAGAGACCACTTTGATGCTCCATTCTGTTCTAATTGGGGTGCAGAAAAGTGGAGGTCAATTCCAGGTCTTCTTTGGTTGTTATCTTTGCTTGTTGTTGTATCTGCTGTGTTCAGTTAGCTCTCGCGGTGTGTCTGGAAAATGAAGGGTTACTCTTGTATTTCTTTAATTTTGATATGGAAGATCTTGGACCATTTTTCAGGGACAGCATGGAATCAGCTTTGGAATACAGTCACTGAATGAAGAAAATTTTTGCACTGCTGTTGGTGAAGGAAATTCTTGAAGAGCGAAAACACAGATTTAAGGAGAAAAGGATGGAGCAAAACTAGGAAATGTGAAAAGTGCCATCTTGTTCTTTGTGGCTTTGCAGTGCACATTGTCTCATCTCTAATGTAGAAATAACGGTACCCACTCTGCTCCTGTTTCAGCAGGTTGATTGATTAATGTCTCTGTCATGATCTCCAGATTACACCTTTTGTGACCTGCAGCTTTAACCACTGCCGTGAATTGCAGGCCAGAGAGGAAATGGGAGGAAGGTGGTAGCTCCGAGTAGCTCTTCAGGCAGTAGTGCAGGAGGAAAACATCGCAGACTGATGTGAACAGGCTTGTCCGTGTGTTTGTGCTTCTAAGACCTCAGCCCACCAGTGAACTCAAGCCCATGCTGTTTGTGCAGCACTTTCTTCATCTCTGTCCAATAGGACGTTCAAGAATCTGTATTAGCTGCATTGACGGGGGTGTGAGTGCAAAGTGAGTCGCTTGACTAAACCAAGATCTAATACTTAGTCAAAGGCAGGGTTTCACTGGGTACCTTTGAGGACCTCAGTGCACTGCAGGGACAAAAATGTGTTGGAAGTCTCCTGCCCCAGCATGATCAGGATCTGCCTTGAGCAGCTGCAGTCTTTTACAACTGTGAATCTGTTCCACAATAGTGAGCAGGAGAGAAGATCGTTTTGGTTTAGTGATAATGCTGCAAAACACTTCTGTAAGCTTTGCTAGCTGTTAAGTGAGATGGAAGGCTCTTTGCTTTAGCTGCTCTACACTAGTAACAACCACAGTTTGATACCTGAGTTAGAGTGATGCTGAGAACTAGAAAAGCCAGAAATCTTGCATGGGGAAAGTGGATGTGTGAAGCATTAACCATCAAATAATTGAATTTCTGAAAGTTTGTTGAGTGCTTTTTGACTTTGTTAGGCAATTCTGCTCATTTCCTGCACAAATATCAACTGGAGGTGTTTGAAACATTATCATTTCTCAGTGTTAAAGCGATATGTGTATGTGCAGTGGTGATTTTCTCTGCTTCAGGAGATGTACTCCAGTTGCAGAAGATCATTTGCCTAGACCCCTGTGTGAGCTCGAGAGTGCCCTCGGTAGAGAACATTCTTTGGGCTGAGGGAACTGTGAGATGATGTGTTGGAGGACACAATGCATCTGTTTTGCGTTTTGCTTTTGACTTTTGCTGTTCCTTTTTAGGGAGTAATAATGATACTTTAGCACAGGAATGCCCGTAATCTGCTCTGCTTCCATGTGGGGGTTGAACTGGGGGAGGGAGGTGAGAAAAAGAAATCTAGTGCACAGTCCTCCTGTGAGTTCCCCTCTGTAGCATGAGTCAAGTATATCCCTGCTGTCTGTCTGTCTGCTCAAGTCAGTAGGTTTATACAGTGAAAGAATCATTGTTCCTATGTGTTCAAAAGAAATAATAACATAAAGAAATAACCTTAATTATCTAGGCTCAGGATGACTTTCAAGAGAGCAGAAAATATGATTTTCCATTGTAAGTGTTTGATGTGTGGTTAATAATTATTAACTGGCTGGAGTAGATCTTTGTGTTTTCTTACATGTGTGTATTGTGCTTATTATATATGTTGTGGCCAGGGAACCGAAAATGCTACCTATTCAAGATTAGTAGACTTTTTATCTTTTAAGTATTCTTGGCTATGGCTGAGTTGTTTGTTTTTTACATGGCGATCTCAGAAACAAAGTGAGCTCTAATGATTATGAGGTTTTATTCTAGAGCTACAGAAACCTGTTTGCTTTGCTGCTTGTGGGATCATTTTAACCTGAGCAAAACAGATATTTCCATAGCACAAGAGTTACAAAGTTCCTACAAGAAAGTAGTCGGTAGTCAGCTAGTTCCTACAAGAACTAGCTAGAAAATGGTGAGCTCACTCTTTCTCGTGAAGAGTACCTAAAAGATGAAATACCTAAAATGTTGGAGTTTTGTGTGGTGTGGATCTTGCCTGTCATTTAGGAACATTTCTACTGCTCTCCTCCTTCCACATTTCTTTCAGTCTCTTCTATATTCTGCCATCAGGACTGAGCAGCACTGGAGACTTGTTTAAACAGTGCACAGCATGCAAAGGAAATTCTTGCCTGGGGACTTCCAAGAGGGCCAACAAAGATCATTAAGACCAGGACCATCATTCAGAGCTTTGCTTGGTTACAACTGATGTGGTTAAAAGCATACAAGCCCCACACGCTCCTCCTGGCCTCTCTTTGCCTGCAGAGCTCTGGTGGAGATGTGTGGCTATATGAATGATGAGACACATGAGAAGCTTGACTGATGTCATTTGGGGAGATGCTGTAGCTGTTATGGCAGGGAAAAGCTCCTTTTCTTGGTGTTTTTCTGGGTGTCCCTGGAGGGTTGTGCTGACTGAGGGACACAGCTGTAGCCACTGATGGTGTGGATAGGCTTTTTCCCTTAACAAATGGGTGTGCTTCCTGAAGATCGGCTGTACTGCTGGATACTGCCACTGGTGGCAGAAGGGATTTTGAGACCTTACCCTTGCCTACTGCAGGTGATGTCAGCTAGTCTTAGCATACCAGCTGGTTGTACGGCTATTCAGAGGGACCTAGACAGACTGGAGAAATGGGCAGAGAGGAATCTCATGAGATTCAGCAAAGGGAAATGCAAAATCCTGCACCTGGGAGAAATAACCACCTGCAGCACTATAGAGTGGAGGCTGATCTGCTGCAGAGCTGCTTTGCAAAGAATGACCTGGGAGTCCTGGTGGTGGCTATGCATCCTTGTGGCAAGGAAGGCCAACAGTATCCTGGGCTGCATTAAGCAGAGTGCTGCCACAGTTTGAAGGAGGTGATCTGTTCTCTCTGCTCAGCACTGGTGAGGCCACATCTGGAGTGCTGGCTCCAATACTGGGCTCCCAATACAAGAAAGACATGGACAAAGTGGAGTAAATCCAGCAAAGAGTCACAGAGATGACAGAGGGACTGGGGTATCTGCCATGCAGTGAGAGACTGACAGAACTTGGACTGTTCAACCTGGACAAGAGAAGGTTTGGTGGGATCTCATCAGTGTTTATAAATATCTGATGTGAGAGTGTAAAGAAGAGAAAGCCAAACTCTTCTCAGTGGTGCTCAGGGACAAGATAATAGGCAATGAGCACAAACTGAAGCAAAGGAGATTCTACTTGAACGCAGGAAAACACTTCTTCCCTGTGAGGGTGGTTGAGCCCTGGAACAGATTGCCCAGGTAGATTGTGGAGTCTCTATCCTTGACAATATTCAAAACCCAACTCACATGGCTGTGGTTAACTTGGGCTGACTCTGCTTCAGCAAGGTGGGGTTAAACTTGATGCTCCTCAGAGGTCCCTCCCAACCCCAACTATTCTGTGCGACTCTGTTGGTTTGCTCACACTGATTAAGTGGCCTTGCCCAAAGTTAATCAGGGAGCAGTCCCACAGTTGTTGCTCTTGGAGGAGGTGTGGGAGCAGTTAGCTCTAGGAGACAAGCAGCAGGGTAGGAGGGAAGGGGGTGATATTTTTAGCCAGCACAGCTAGAGCTGGCTGGCAGAGGATGTCTGTTTAGGACAGACAGTGCTCAAAGGAATCCCCATGCGCTAATAGCAAGGTGAAGGCAGGGTGTTACCCCTGTTCTGCAGGTGAACTTTTAAAGCTACAAAGGGAGAGTCATGCTTAAAACTCTAGTTTATTGGCTTCCAGATGTTTCATCAGACAACAAATTACATTTTTTACTACTCCACCTTTCTCCTGGATATAGGAATGCAAAGCTGAGGCCCAGTGTGGGAAATGAAGATTGAGAGCTGTGTGGATAGACTGCTTTTGACTATGTTGGCCTGAGGGCCATGAACACACTACAGTAAGCAGAATTCTGGTGACCCAAAGCCCCTGCAGCTTGAGAGACTTCAAAAAAAACATATAAAAATCTCTTGGACGTTGTCATGTCCCAACTAATATTGTTGCTGAAGTTTTCATTAGTTCATACTTTTAGTAATTGGAGAGAACTCATGACCTTTCGGGGAGGTTAGGGCCAAGCTGAATTCTGGCTGCCGTCTTCAGATACAAAAGAGGGTCTAGGTTACTACCTTTCACACCACTTAATTGCATGATGCCACATCTCTTTAAAACAGAAACCCCTGGCCTGAGAAAGAATTGATGCTCTGAGATATCTCCACAGAACCTGCCTCTGAGCTTAATCTGATTGGTCACTGTGCTAAGTCTAACAGAAATTGTATATAATCTTTGTCTCTGGGAAATAGGCAGAAGGACTAAGAGGAGAGAGGTAGGAGTGTTCCTGCAGGCCCTGCGCGGGGGCCCGCACAGCTGCAGCAGGAGGAACATGTCCTGCTCTGCTCCCACATGAAGGTGGCAGCAGCTCTTGGCCCCCAAGCCAGCTTTGGCCAGCAGAATACTGTCATGTCACGATGTACAGTGCTTTTCCTGCAGCATTAACTTACACCGTTCTCTTTTCTTAAATGGAAATGCTGGCAGAGCTGTTATACTTCCACAATACTTGTGAGAATGGGACTAATCAAATCGATTTCCCTCAAGCTGTAAGCTGTATCTTTTGTCATTTTTCTTTAGAGACAGATTTTTTTTTTTTGTATGAGATACCTGTAATTTCACACCGGATGTAATTGCCGTGTAAGGCACTTTTCAAAGTAATGAATTTGGTTCATCCATAAGGCCAGGCTGTTATGATTCAGCATCGTGCCATGATTCAAACACAGAGAAGTTTAACTGGTAGGGATTTCCACTCCACCAGGGAAAATCTCTGCTGACAAATACCCAGCAAAAGGGGATTCCTTTGTCCTTCTACATATAGTGAACATGCTAGTGCTGGGTGCCCACATAAGAATGCTGGAAAATCTCATGTTGCTCTTTCAGTGACCTGTGTTTCCACTGGGCCTTTGGCAGAATCATAGCTCAGGGCATCTCCTTGACTGCTTTAAAATTTGGGCTGTGCCAGTGCTGACTCAGGAGCTTGTCAGCTCCCTGGTGGCTCCTAATCTCTTCTACCACATATAGTCTTTGCACCTGGCACAGTATTTTTGAACAAATGTGTGAAAGCTTCTCAGTTTTGTCCCAGCTCTACCAAATCTTCCAAGAAAAGGCATTCCCTCTCCTTGCTTTTGTCCTTAGATCATTGCTTCTCCAGCAACACCATGTCTGCCTACATCCATATAAAGCTTTATAGTCTGAAATATATATGTATCTACTAGTAAAACAATTCTGCTATCAGTTTTTTTCCCCAAGTCTTCTGCTAGCGAAACTTATATAGGCTTCTCTGTGTGTGTCAAGTGGAATTGTTCAATATGTATAGAAAAGAAGTAGGTGTGCGAATGACTCTGGCCCTTGGTGAGTTTTGAACAGAGGGAAATGCTTGTGGGTGTTTATAAAGCTGCCATGCTCACATTAAAAAAATGAAAGCCCAGAAAACTTGAGTCATCCTGTAGCCCCTCTGGAAATCCTGCTTTGCCTTTGCTCACATTCCCACCCTTTACATCATTAGAAGATGTTGTGCAGGGACAGACTCAACTGACCATTATGGGAAAACTGAATCTGCACATTGCTGCACTTTCTGGCTTGCCCTGAGAGTTTGTGGTAGGATTTTGAACAATTTATTACGCCTCACCCAACGTCAGTGAAGCCATTCTGTATTTCTGTTGAATTAAGTTAGCCTACCTCTCTGCAATCACAAAGGGTATGTAATTGTAGCATTTAGTTGCTGCCTATAGGCTAGAAAGGAGGGGCCCAGTCAGTCCTATGTTAATCCGCAGCTGTGGTTTGAAATCCCTGTATATGCTGTCAAATGGTCTTTTTCTTGGATCTCTTCATGGATGTTGTGTTAACATCTTGCAGTATAATCTGAGGAATAACAAAGCAGAATACTTTATGTCTATTGAGAGAAGAAGGTGCTGTGAGTCTCATGGGCACTTGCCATCCTGGACCCAGAAAGGAAATGCAGCTTTTCAAGTGACCTGGACTTAGCCCTTTGCAAACAAGTAGTGGCATTTCAGAGAGCACAAGGAGAGCAAAGTGGACAAAAAGTGCCGGCTGTGGAGCACTGATGCGCTTTGGCTTGCTCTGTGAAAGATTAGGTACCATATTTTTGCATAACTAGCTCTGTTTTCTTGCACCTTGCTTATCTAGTCTAAGGTATCTAAGGTAGACAGTCACAGACCAACCTGGATGTGAAAAACACACATGAACATGGCCAGATCTCCAGCTGAAAACAGAATTATGCTGACTGGAGTCAGAGAAAGTGAGGTCGGCCCTTGTGATGTCTATTAGACTGTCCATGTTAGTATCTGTCTTAGAATCATAGATAATATTAGCTCGCAGTTCATAACAACATCTCCCACTTGCAGCTAGCCTCACTGCCATCTTTTCTGGCCTCAGTCTTACCAGCCATGATATCCTTTCTTCCTGCATCAAGACATTTTGGATAGTGCTGTCTGAAGGAGGGAATAAAAAGTTACATATAGCTGTGTATCATCAATATAATGAATGACATTTGTGCCCACATCACTTCATGATATTCCCTGGGGGGTTGGCTTAGATATTAAACAGAATTGGTGGCAGAATTGAGCCCTGTGACATTCTTCATGTCTAGGCTCTTGGAGTGGAGGAGCAGCTGCCTGTCGCAGGCCTCATGAGACCTGCTGGGAAGCAACGAGTGTAGCTGGCTTGGGGTAGGTCCCAGCATTGGCCATGGCATGCGCGTGGGCAGCAGTACTTCGTGAGCTGCAGTGTCACAGGCAGCTGAGAGCTCAGGTGGTCTCTGCGTGATTGCCTAGGCCCTGTCCAGCCTCAGGAGAAGAGCCAGGACCCAGCTGCTGTTTCATGCCCAGACTCCTTCATGAAGTTAGACTGGAAGGTCCAGAATATCTTTGGAAATAACATCGTGTCACTGCTTTACTACCACACTTCTCTGCTCCCACACAGTTTGCAACTGGATGGTAGTGGTGCTGGAGAACAGTTTGGGGTTTAAAATGTCTTTTTCAGTTACCATCACTGTTTGTATCAATTAAAATGTAAGACTAGAGCCTGCAAGTGTAGTAAATGAAAGCTTTGTGGTCTTGAGGAGAAGAGCAAGTTCCACATTTTCCAGTATGGCTAGGGACTCTCACAAACTTTAGAAGGAAAACGAAGTGATTAGTCCCCCGCTTTCTACGCTATCAGCTCTGTACTTGCACTGCTGTATAGTGAGCATATTTTTAGAGGGTAGTGACTAGAAAAGGGCCTGGCCCCTAAACTGGAAGCAATTTGGATTCAGATACAAAGAATCTGGTGGAAATGGAAGAGCTGTGCTTAACAAAGACCAGTTCTTTCTTACGCATTTTTCCAGACTCATATGGGGCTGCAGTGCGGGATGAGCTTGGGTCCTAAGATGTCTTCAGTGAGGGCTCTCCTTGCCTTGAGCCCAGCCTGAAATACAATAGGCAGTGAAGGAAGCGTGCATTAAACTCTTCCCGTTTTAGAGCTGTGGTAAGAGCTGTCGTGCACACAAATAGCCTGGGCTTTGCCAGATGGGCTGGAAGAAAGCGTGAGGGAGCTACTCTGCGGCTTCCCAGGCACCCTGAGAATCCCTTGGAGGCGGGCAAATCCTGAGAGAAAAAAATTGTCCCCGACGAGCTGGGCTTTCGGGTGTTACTGCTGACTTGTAACCAGGCCAGTTCTTACTGTTTTTTTTTTTTTTTGGTTTAAGGCATGCCTGGACAAAGGAGTAGTTGTAGTAGGCACCGCGCAGAAAAATAGTAAGTCCCAGTCTGCCCTGAAGTGCTGGAGTCTAATTAGAGCAGGCAGAGAGAGACTCAGAGAGCAAAAGGCTTCTTCATCCCTGACTCTGCTACTAGCTGATCTGATGCCTGGTATCATAGAAAACCTTCACTTCTCAACATTTAAGAGGACAGTGGCCTAGTAAGAGTCACAGGGTCGGCTTCTCCCTGGGCCTGGTTGTGGTCCAGGGTCCTGCAGGGTGCTCGCCCACTCGCATCTTGTTGCTGCTGCCGCAGACTGGGCCTTGCTTCAGCACTGCCCTTTCTCATCAAACAGACAAACAGACCCTGAATCCCCCTATATATATATATATGTACACCTCTCTGGAAAGGGGCTGCTTATGTGCAGCCTGCTGGAGACTTTAATAAGACAGGCTTTTTTTTTTTTTTTAACCCAACCCAGAGAGCTTTTATTAGCCATCCAGAACCAGGTTAATTTAGTGTACTCGGGCTGGAATGTAAACGCAAAGCTTGCATGTATCCTGGTAGCATTACCTGTCCCTCTGGTACCAAACACACAGAGTTTAATCTTTGTCCCTGCACGCTGGGACTGCACTCCCTTTGCAGTGGGTGGACAACTCTATTCTGCATTTCAAGCCATACTATTTTCAGTACTATTTCAGTCTTCCCCCCTTGGCGAACAGTTATCCCTGTCGGCTCCTTGTTTTTTCCCCAGCTTCTTTGAAATCTCTGCATCCACTGGTGGTTTTATATCATTAATACCAATCTAGACAAGTCTGTGTGACCTTTCACTCATGTCCAAAGGGAAGAGTTAACCCTTGCAGTCAGTCACAGTGCAGCACTGAGTCATACATACTTCTCATGAAAATAATGCAGAAAATCCCCATAGTTTTCACAGCTATTATTTCGGGGGATGAAGTGTAGCTCTTCCATAGCAACACAGCTTGGGAAAACTCTGAAACCTGCAACATCAGATAATTAATCTTTCTGACATATAGTGTACATTTTACTATTAATGTTGTCTGGTTATATTTTTGTCTCTTCATGTATCTCACTCAGATGGTCCATCTGAGTTTCTTTTGAACTCATTTGCTGTCCAGTTTTATTCCCACCCTTGTCTATTCTCCAGTTGGACAGGAAATCTTCTAGGGGAGGCCTGGGGCCTGGGCTGTACAGTGACTAGCAAAATGGGGCTGTGCTTCCCTTTATTGCCCCTGATACGAGTAATGCGCTCAGATTTGGGGTTTGGATATACAAGTACCATAGTGAAAACAAAGAAACAAATGTCTCCAATTAAAGTTCCTTAAAAAAATTAACTAAAGTTCAGAATAAGTGAGATTCACTCCAGTGAAGACTAACAGCACAACCAACCAACCAACCAACCAACCAAAAGTAATATCAGGAAAGCTGATAAAGTCAGGGCAAGGCTTCAAGGTCCCAGTACCTGAGTACTGACCTTTCCAGTGAATAGCAAGCAGGTGGTTTTTCGATCATACTTGCTGTAGTGGAGCCAAGGATGAGAAGGAAATTTTCTTAATGTAAGGAGGTGTCTGACTGCTTCTTCTAAATTATTATATTTTTAAGGCAAAAGATGCATATTTAAAATACTCAAGATAAAGGTAACGAGATAGCTGGATTGTAAGTAACATAACTCCTGCAAAACTCCGAAGTCTGAATTTGACCCACTAACTGGGCAGCCACTTTGGTCATTAGACCTATTAGACTCTCAAACCCATTTTTTCCTCTTAGGAAAATTTTAATTCTAATCTTATAACCCAATCTGACAGTATCACTTAAAGCCAAATGTTTAATATTCAAAGATTTATGGTTATTTTCAGTCTTACAGAAAGATGGAAACTGAATTCATCTCCAGACAGGTTTTCTATCTTGCTTGCTGAGATCTACGGTATTTTTTTTGCTAAGACGGGGCACTGTGCTGTGCTTATTCCATTGGTTGGAGTAATTTTTTTAGCATAAAGAAAACCTGAGCTCTGGTGATGCTTTGCTCTCACAGAGCTCTGCTCTTTCTCCCAGTTAAGGAGGTAGTGATCACCCCTGGTTTGATATAGGAGGAATCTGACTCAGCTCTGCTGAAACGCAAGTGTTTTTGGAAGAGCTCTTAATCTTTGATCAACTGGAGTCTCCTTGTTACTGACTTTGATTACACAAGTGTACAAGTTTAATTACAGCTTTTAATAAGCTTTCCTTTCTTCCTAGTCACATTCTTTGCACAGTATGTGCAGCTTATCTTTTCCTTTCTCCTTTGCGCCCATTCACTGCCCAGTCCTTTTCCTGAAGAAAGGGGAGTTGAGGTCATTGCCAGGGACCCTGTGTCCAGAGGCCCCTGGTATATCCTCTGCCCTGGCTGGCAGGGGAAGGAAAGTGCTGCCAGACGCGAGAGTTGCTCTGCAAACAGACTCTGCTGCACGAAGCGCTTGGACTGGCCTCAGCAAATGTGGTAGAACCTCTGGATGTGCTTAAAACAAACACACAGAAATATCTTTTTCCTATGGAGACTGTGTTCAACTGTGGAACTCGTTGCCCCACAGTGGTTTAGGTACGAGAAGGGTATCTGAGTTTAAGAGGCAGTAGGATAGATTTATGGAAGAAAGGCTCATCGAGGCCTATTAAACATAGTGTCCCCAGTCTTGGGTAGCCTTGAAGTTGTTGAAGTAAAGCTCTGAATATCAGAAGTGATAAGGAGGGACTGGAGGATCTTCCCTCTATATTTTGCTTTTTCTTTTTTTTTTCCACTTTTTTTTTTTTTAAATTATTATTATTATTCTGTACACTTCTTCTATTGACCACTGTCAGTGAGAGGCTATCAAGTCATACAGCCCAAAGAGAAAAGTCTGGCTCCCATGGAAGTCACCTGGTGGAGGTGAAGGTGTGAGTCATTCAGAAAAATAAAAAGACACAGATGGTAAAACAGAGTAATTTGACATTCAGATGTGTACAAAGGAAGGATACTGTGAAAGTGCCAGTTGTGCCTGATGGTAGAGGGTGGCAGGGAAAACAGCTAATAGAAGAGACAGGGAAGGGAGCCTCTTTTCTCTCTCTGCACATGCATCCCTTCAGCTCCCTGGCTGTGCCTGTTATGCCCCTTTTGCACACTAATGGACATCAGACTCAGAGTGAGTGGTGCTGTGTATCGCACTGCTCCTGCTTTCTAATGACCTTATCCCACTGGGCAGCTGCTTCACCTTGACTAAGAGTGAGGTTCAATTCTGTGACCCAGTCAGTTTGTAGGGCGTCTGCACGACAGCTACTCTGTGTCCTCAGGGTAGTCGACTTTGATGCTTTTCCATCTTTAGAAATATCGGATGGAGGATTTGGGGATCTCCAGCAGGCAGAGTTTAAAAGTCTCTTCTAGGAAAGAAGAAGATTCTAAGATTTTTTTAACAAATATTTCTGAAATAAGTGACATTACAACAGTTCCTTCCATTTGACTTTAGAACAGCAAATTTGCCATGTGGGATCTCACCAGTGGCTATTGTATCCTGGGGCTTCTGGTGCCTTAAGCCTGACTGTGCAAAGCTGCAGAGGTGTAAAGAGAACCTGTATTCTGACCATTGCAGACATGATCCGAGATGCTCCTGTGGGTGTATTTATGCCTAAGAAGCACTCAAGATAGGGATTATGTCCTTTGCTCTTATTATGATGCTCCTTGACATCAAAAATGCTGGAATTAAATTCTTCTAAACTTGGTCAGTATTTTGGTTGTGCAAAATATGTTGCAGAAGCTGCTACAACACAGATTGAAAATGCTGGTTTTCTGACTGGGCTGGACAAACTACAGAAGAAGAGAAACAGCAAAGCAGGATCACTGTGGGGTTCCTGTTGCCTCAGCCTGGGTCATGAGCTGGTGTGGTTGCAAGGTTCACTTATTCAGTAGCTGTAGCACTACTGAAAAAATCTGTGCCCAGGCCCTGAGAGTCTGATATTCCGGTGACACATCCTGTATGACCTGCTTCAGCAGTGCCTAGAGCTCACAAACTCTTCATGTGTTCAGAGCTAGTATTTCTCCTTATCCATTTTTTAAATGAATGTCATGTCTTCTTTCTCTCTGGCCTTGCTTGCGGGGGCAGTGCAGTATTTCTTACTCTCTGGCCCATCTCTTTTGGCAGGCTTGGGGACCAGTTCTACAAGGAGGCGATCGAGCACTGTCGCAGCTACAATTCGCGTCTGTGTGCTGAGCGCAGCGTCCGCCTGCCCTTCCTGGACTCGCAGACTGGCGTCGCTCAGAACAACTGCTACATCTGGATGGAGAAGAGGCACCGGGGACCAGGTTGGTTGCGTTGTGTCTGTGTGTGCATGTATGCAGGGCAGGCCACAGAGCCCTCGTGGGGTTTAATTAATAGAAACTCAAACCTGCTACAGGCCACACACAAGAGAAACTGCCTAAACCTCTTTGCCTGCAGGGGATTTCCTTTGGTAACTGTGGAGAGCAGATCCTAATTATTCTCTCTCTACCCAAAGAAGCGATTGCCTGACATGGTAGTTTCTAAGGCTGCATTGCTGCAACTCTTTTAATGCTATTGATCGCAGCCTGTAGCATAAGACAAAATGCTCTATCCTAAGCAGGCCTGGAATTATGTTCAGGGTGGACTGGCAGAGGTGGGAATGTCCTGGATGGATGTTAAAAATAAGAAATTATTTGGGGAAGAATATACAGCAGAGGTGAAATACAGAAGAGTGCAGCTACTGAAATGAATGTTGTTCTGACGGTTGGAGATGTACATGTAACTCCTATTTCTGCTTTAAAAATTACTCAGATATCAGCTCTCGAACCTCAGTTTCCTTAAGTGTAGAAAGAGTTCTGTATACGTCCTTAAAGAACTTTTGCTAAGCCTATTACAAAGCTCAATAAGGTGAAGGAAAAAAAAACACCACTTTTTTGCAGACTTTGGTCAAATTTTCCTTTGTTAGAGTGAATCCATCTGAAATCCTTGTTTTCAAGGCAGAGGACAGTTACAAGTTTAAAGACTGGAGATGTTAGTCGTACAGAACTTGTGGGATCTGGAAGGAATTTTGAATTTTTAGTATGGAAGGGGCTGGGTGGATGGGCACCGAAGGATGTGCATACGTATGCATGAATATATGGCAATTTCTGTAAACTACACTGAAAAAAATAACAAGGATCAACTATCTCCAGGCTGTGGAAGGCCAGGCTGCTGTGGTGTGCCCAAGTGGCCAGTTTGCAGGAGATGGCGTGAAAGGAGCACTTACGGCTCCTGGGATCGGACTAAGAAAGCAATTGTGGCACCTACAGAGGTGTTTACCTGGAATTTTCTCTCTTCCTTTCACAAGAATATAGTGAGGAAAGGGTCCTTGAAATGCCCCTATTCCTAAATATCTGAAGTAGATATAACGTCTAAGTCTTACAGTGCTGTAGTAAACTCTTTCTGTAGTAAAATTCAGCCACTTCTGGTGTGAGAGACAGCAGGTGGCTCTCACTCCAGGGCCAAAAATACTCTAAGAATACTTCAGCTGCCAAAACTATGGGGGAATCCGGGACTGCTAAATGTGGTTTATAAGCTGGAAGTTGTCTGGGTTTCAAGGCTGACCCTTCTTTCACAGGTTCCTTTGTTCCTTTTTTTTTTTTTTCTTCATTCCTAAGAGATTATGCGGTGGCAAAACAAGCTTTTTTTTTTTTTTTTTTTTNTTTTTTTTTTTTTTTTTTTGGATAATCTGTTTACCTAAGAAATTTTTGGTCTTGGAGCATCTGGCTGTGAGTAAGGTGCTGCTATTTTTACTCTTTTGAACTCAGTCACAAGTAAGTAGGCATCTACTATATGCACGAGCAATGTTTTGGGAGGAACATCTGCTACATGAATAGACATAGGCAGTCTTGTGTAGGTCTCCTGGTGTCTCTGCACTCACAGGAGAAATCATTATATGGTGTTAAGTCATTAAACCAGAAATCAAGAGATCTAAATATATGGCCTTTCTAGTCACCAGCTCTCTGGACTACCCAGAGCAAGTTCTCTGTGTGAATCTTTCTTTTCTTATCTATGATCCATAGCGTTTCTGCTCCAGGGCTGCAGAGGGGCTAATGGTGGAACATTCTTTAGGGAGAATCCGAAGGGAATCAAGCCTCTTGAATCTGCTTGTGTGACCAAATCTGACTCCTTTGTTATTTTGAATGAGAATAATCAGTGCAAAATGAAGCAGCCCTCCTCCCCCATATTTGCTCTGCTCTTTCCTGACTTTTATTAGCCCATTTAGTGCTCCCTTGGGTCTCTTTGCACCATCTATTTCTTGTGGTACCATTATGGTGGGTCAAAGAATCCCTCTGTAGTCTTAGCATGGCTGTTTTTAGGCCGTGTGCAGTGCACACTGAACAGTTCTGAAAATTCCCTGCCATCCACTCTGGTGTTTGGCTTGTGCGCTGTGTTCACTGCCATTTACCATCCCCAGCTGGAAACTGTATAAAGGCAAGTGGAAAAGCTCCAGGATCTCTTCTCACTCCTGGAGAGTTTAAAGGCAGAGAGGAGAGTCTGAACCTCATCATATTAACATGGTTTCTTGCTGTCCTCTTTGTTACAGGAGTCAGAAAACTGCATCTCACGATAAACAGTTCAGGGTTAATTTCACACAATACTGCACAGAATCCCCTCCCTCCCTCTTTCCCCTCCTCCCCCGGCCTTTCACACAAGCTTTGAGTTATGACTCTTCTACACTAATGAGATAAACAACATAACTCACTGCAGGTTCTGCTATTTCCTCTATAAGCAAATGACTGGAACCTTCTCTGGTTGCCCTATAAGGCACCAGCGGGAGAGACAACTGCACCAGGACCCCAAGCAGCAAGATCTGCGTATGCACGGTTGCCATGTGCACTACAGGATCCACAGTGGAGCTTCCACGTGCTCAGAATGGACTTTTTTCTTGTTGCCTATGCAAGTGAGCAAAGCTCTACACTTCATGTAGAGCTGCCACAGGGGAGGATGGGGGTCAGGGTTGAGAGTTGAAGGTAGTAGATGATGGATTTGCATCAAGGGAAGGTAGGGCACTGGTTAAGTTTCCCAGATGCTTCCTACCTGTAAGCAAGGAAATTGGGAATAGGAATGGAGAGCTTTCTTAAGGAATGCAGGGATGAATGTTGAAGGTCTGTGGAATTAACGGGTTTGTCCAGCATGGGCTGAAGGCCCTCTGGGGAAGACGCTTTCCCACCTCTGTCTGGTGGATAACTGGTTTGTTTCCCATAGGGCTTTCAGTGTTTTGTGGATGAGTTCCACTGGCCTGCCTGAATCCAGAACTGACGACTCATATGAAAATACTCAACAATTGAACCAATACCAACAGAAATTCCCCCAAACTGCAGCGAATCCTTACTCCTCCCTGCCCGGGCAAATGTTCAAATCTGAGGTGCTTATTTCATTCAAAGGCCTCTTCTGTAGAAGCCTGTGAAGGAAAGGTTGATTCTCTGTCCCACTGCTTTGCTTTGGTCTAGCAACCCCCTACTCAGTGTTATGAGCAAGCTCTTGCACAGGACCTGCTCTAAAAGGGTGAGGCTCTTTGCCTCCACCCCTGTAATGACTCACACCAGACAGGCACAATCCACCCCATCATAATAGCAATTGTTCACAGTGGGTAATGTTTGCAAATTGCTGTGAAGAAGTGTGTCAAGCACTGCGAAAATTCTGGTTATTCATCGTTTTGTATTCCCAAACCAATGGGAATGGATGTGTCCTGCTCTGAAATGCATCTTGCTTTGGGGTAGACACAATGCCCAGCAAGGTGTGCAGCAGTTTAGCAAGGGTGTCACAAGTCCCAGTGCAGCCCTGCTCCATGTCCTGGTGCGGGCAGGACCTGCAAACACTCCTTCTGCCAGCTGTACCCAGGCAGTGTATTGCGTAGATGCTCCATTTAGGCACCAGGGCCTGGAAGTGGCTGGGGTGTGCTAAGGGTTTGAACTGGCACTCCCAACAGACAAAATATTTCAAACTGAGGGCTCAAGGTGAATAATTTTGTTGTTTCTCAACCTCACTCTCTCTTTCTTTTTATTTATTTTTTTCTCTGGGTAGTAGGATATCATTTACTTGCATTATGGTTCAGGGAGTCAGTCTTCCTCCTTGGCTAGTCCCTTTCCTGACTTTTGGAAGGGAGCCTAAGGACTCTTGGGCCATCTTGCTGCCTTTGAGCTCTTTCCTGCGAACTGCCTTGGTGCTGACAGCCGCCTACAGCTCATGCTGCTTCGGAGATGGCAACACTGCTCCTGGCCTGTCTACTTGTGGCCTTGGCTGTTTTCTGAGGGCAGAGAGTCTGCAAAGGCAGTCCTGCTCTCTAACAGCAGCTGTGGAAGGATGAAAGAGCCAAAGCAGAAGTGGTGGATAGAGAGGCCTGTGGAAGCAAAGGAAGGAATGACTAATGACTTTCTTCCAAAATTTCTTGGTCTTACTGGGTTTCATTTTCTGTCTGTCACGAGCAACTGGGGGAGTTGACAATACTAAGCAGCACTTGACATAGTATTTCCCCTCTTGCTGATGCCTTCGTGAAGCCTGCTGTGTTCTGAATATGACAGAGAGCAAAGCAGAGGTTGGCCCTGGCAAAGGGCTACCCCATGGGGGCCGGAACAGCAGTTCCCAGGCCAGCAATGCCAAATGTGATTCAGTAGAGCAGGCCATAATACAAAGGTTGCTGCTGTATCTCCTCCCTCCCAGGGTATATGCTTGAGGAAGGTAGTAATGACACAGAAGAATCTGTCTTTAAATAAAAGTCAAGAATTTTAGCAAAATTCCAGAATCCAAATAACCAGACCGAACAGACCTTAGCTTCCTGCTGCTTAGGAGACACAAATTCCTTGAGCTGATCTCTGCACTGGGCCCCTATGATTTGCGTGTAGGAACTTCATCTCTTCTCTCCCAAGGGGTCCTGTTTTCCTATGAAGGAAACATCGCTCCTGTGACCCAGGAAAGCCTGAAATTCTATTTACCCCAAAGAAAAAACAAATTATTTATGTGAAGCTCTGGTTTCAGTGAGCAGAGTGACGTGTGTGAGTGAGACCTAGATTCTCTGTAGGCCTGATCCCATGAGGTGCTGAGGAGCCTCTGGAGCACTGTAAGCCTTGAGTGCATAGTTCTGTCTCACAGTTTACGGGACTGAACTTTCCAACAAGGGGATCCTGGGAGGGCAAGAACAAAGATGCCAGAGCCAGTGCTTGTGGTTTATAAACTGAAATGTGATTGTATTTATTTTTTACCTTTTATCTTCAGGTCTGGCCCCAGGTCAGCTGTACACATACCCGGCTCGCTGCTGGCGCAAAAAGAGGCGTTTGCATCCCCCTGAGGACTCCAGGCTGAAGCTGCTGGAAATTAAACCTGGTAGGTGTTTGTCCTCTCTCTTGCCTGTGCTGCAAAGCTGCAATCTGGCATTTAGACCTTGGGCTTTACCTTCGCCTTTTTCCATCTATTTCCCTTTGCATCTTTGCACCTTCCTCGATTTGTTGTAATGACAGCCACCAAAATCTCTGTGCACAACTTACCTCTTCTAGAAATAGGTACAACTTGTACTGAATGCAATGGAAGCTGAATTTACCTTCTGCAGAGGTGAATCCTGTGCTCTGCTAATGAGTTCATACGGATGTAAAGGATCGATTTGTTAGTAATGCGTCGATGTGTTAGTAATAAAAAAATCCCACTTGGGCATCTGCTGCATACTCTTTGCAAGGAGGACAACTCTTTGCTGTATGTGCAGAACAATACTGATAACAATTTTTCTAACAGACTTGTGAACCAAGGGTGCCAATGGATTTTAAATAGCAAATAATAATAGTTAGTGAGGATATGCCACATTTGTGTATGTGTGTATGCTGCCATGTACCTTAGTCCTCAGGAAGCTGTACCTGAGTCCAGTTCTTTCAGTCTTGTCCTTGGTACAGCTTCTTCACCATAAACTGTGGGCAGTGATGAGTCTGGATGCTGAATGAGGGAATATAAAGCAGATGCAGAGCTGCAGCTGTGTCAGGTAGAGCACAGAGTGGGGCATTCTTCCCTGCAGCTCGCAGTAAAGGCTTACTGTCTTTGGGGTCAGCTGTTATGAGAAAGAGGGAATGCACACTCACTGCCGAATGTGGTTTTCAAGAGGCGAGACACTGCCAGTATGGACAGTACAGAGGAAAACTTCCAAATGTAAAGTAAGAATATTAAAAAATAAACTGTTTGACAGAGAGTGGTGTCTGGGAACTGAGCTATGCATAAGAATACTGATAACTTTGCTTCCCTGTAGTGGCTGGTGAAGAGGGAGGAAGAGAAGACAAAGACACAGTTTACAACCCCGGTAAAGTCAGAGGCAAAATTCTTCTTGATTTTGGCAGGCACGGGTTTCTTAAGGCCCTCTGTCTTCAAGGTAGGAGATGTCAACAGGCAGCTGGACGAGAGGGAGAAAGGCCTATAACCATTCAGTTGGGGTTCAAACCAAGGACAGAACCTTGGTCAGCAAATAGAACCAGACCTTGTAGCAGAGTCAGACAGAGAATTGTTGAAATCAGTCAAGTTACACTGATGGAAATGAGACTCAGCTCTAGGACAAGAATGATTGGACCTTATAGAAATCTCTGTATGATATTTTGTGATGGCAACAGTGCTGTGCCTTAGTAATTTAGTAAGATGAAACAGTAGTGTAGAGTATGACACTTCTTTGATTGCATTATGCTTTTTTGCTTTCCTCATGGAATTCTAAATTAGTGCATCCTATATGCCATAGGGCATGAAAGACAATTACCACAAAGTTATCAGATAAAGGCACCTCAGCATGTCCATCTCTCTTGTTTTCCTCCTCTCTTCTGCACCTCTTCCGTTGCATTGCTGGTGGCAGCCAAATAAGGGAAGTTTTATTGCTCTACATATAAATATATTTTCAAACAATTTTCTGTCTAGTGATTTCCTCATAAGTTTCCTTATAAGTTGCACCACAAAATAATTTATCCCCATCTGTGAATATCCATACAGACTCACCAGCCAAAAAAGGGATTTTCCTCTTCACTGCTCTAAAAGTATAAAACCTATAGAAAACATTGGAAATCCATTTAAAAGTAGCCTTTGACAATTCTGAGAAAAACATAGTTTATTTTATTTGCAACATGGGCAACAGAAGCACTGTATTTTTTTCGAAGGCTCTATGGTGAAGCCTAATGCTGAACCTAGGACTCTCATTTTCTGCCTACCTCATGCCTCTTTATTCTTTAGTTAAACATAAGATGACTATATGGAGCACAGATGTGGCAATTTAAGATCCCCCAAAGAAGCATAGAAATGAGGAATAAAAGATACCTCTAGTAAACTTTGAAGAAATTGTGGTTTCACTATGCACAAATCTTGGATGTCTTACATATGTCTTAGAGCAGTTTTCAGCGCTAGCCACAGTTTGCTGTGATTATGCTGGATTAATATGTAGCTAGCTGACTTTTTTACAGGAGGTTTTTGAACTGCTTATACATAAGTACTACACTGTATGCAAGCAGTGCAATTCTACCACATCAAATTCTGGCTAAACCTTAGTTTTATTATGTTTTATTAATTATTCAAAGAACTCCTAGTAAAATTGCCAACATAACAAACACAGAAGAGGATCTTAGCTCAAAAATTTTCCATCCAGCAATCAGTGGGATCAGCACAGGTGGGAGTGAATCTGGGCTTTTGGTGTGGGTTATTATAGAGATAAGTTGGGACTTCTGCATGATTTGGGAGATGCATAGACCTAGGGTTTTGTGTGGGATGAATCATAGCTAGTCGCCAGCTGGTCAGTAAGTAGAATTAAACTGTTGTGTTGTGAGCAGGGCAATAGTCCAAGAACATAATAAATCATTTAGAAATAATATAGTATTTATAGCTAAAACTTATATTTACAGTGTTGGCATCTTGAAGCTGTAGGTAGCAAAGTGCATGGCCCAGCTCAGTGAGAATGTCATTTTTAGTAATACCAATATCTAAAGAAGAAAATAAGCATGTTCCAGCACAGTCTCCTGTTTTTGTAAAGTGCACTACAATGTTTTTCTTGGGTCAGTTTCTGCTTACTTCTCAATAGAACAAGTTGCTTTTATTGTCTAGGTCTGTTGCTTTTATTTGTGAAGTGTTTTGTTTTAGGAATAGCTACAACCAAAGTTGTAAAGATCAGAACACTGGAATAGAAGTTGCTGATGCAGCCCTTGACTGCCCGTTGTCTTCTCTTGTTGTACTTTGAGTCACAGAATCACAGAATGGTTGAGGTTGGAAGGGACCCCTGGACATCATCTAGTCCAACCCCTCTGCTCAAGCATACATACAGTTAAGAGCATGGAGTGTCTTAGTGAAACTGTTTGATCAAGGATGTAACAATTTTCATGTTAACACAATTTTAAGCATCCTGTGTCCCATCCAAGAGCTATGTGGTAGAAATACAGCAGTGCCCCAGCTTACTTAAAATAACTACTTCAAGGGCAATAGAGCCAATATTATTGCTAAGCTCTTATGAATCATATAAAGTATTCCTGATATTTAATTACACATAGGCTGATCTTTATCTTTCAGTGGTACATTCATGTCATTCCTTCAGAACCGATCCTTATGGCTCAACAGTGTCCAAGTTTTCATCACTGTAATGAATTCAGGCCATTACATGAGTCATTATAGTATAGGAACCAAGACTGTTATGAACAGTAGTGTAGATCTGAAATAAATCCCCAGGTATGGATTACTGCCTATGTATGCTATGTTGGTAATCCTGTGATTTTTGGATGCTAAATTTATTAGGTGTTAATACTCTCATGGTATTCATAAGGCTAGTCCTATACCCCGTTCTGTGCCACCAAGTATGGTTCAGCTTGATTCCCTGCAGAACTGGGGAGCAGTATTTGCATGGCCCTTTGGTAGGGAGGGATGGAAGGCCAGGAAGCAATACAAGCTTCCACACTTACTGCTCAGCTGTCTCTTCTGCCCAGCAAAAGGGTCTGAGCAGAGCTCCTGTGCATAGGAAGTCTGTGTGTCTGGGAAGGGGAATGAGGGAGGAAGGAGTTGGGCTGGACTGGGGAGCCCGTTGCTCTAGAGGAGCAGGAAGATACCCGAGCAGCTGGACGATGGGGGTTGAAAATGGAAGTAATGAACCCGATTACACCCAAAGTCTCTTGAAATCTTAATTGCTCCTTGTCCAAAATGTTTAGTGGTTTTGTTGTCCTGGGCAATATCATGATTCTGTGTTGGGTCAGGTATCAACACTGTGGAAGTGGTATTACCCACATTAAACCCTGTTGACAGTCAGGGTATTACACAAGCTTTGCAGCTATGTAGGTGAGGGTAAATAGGGTGCATATGGCCAAACTCCGGTGGAATTTAAACCGATAGTGTCCTACCTCAGTGCTACAAGATGGCCAAATATAGATAGATTCATACACGCGTACATGCACACACAAACCTTTAAAGCATTTTGTGGGCTGTTTAAGTGCAAAGAATCTGCCTGGGAAATTCTTGTCTCAGCTCGTTGTTGTCCTTCAGTTTTGCACTGAAATCAGCAGCGAAGTCTCCCAGCTGGCAGCCTGCCCACCCCTTGGTGTGTGAGGAGGACACGTGTGTGGGCTGTTAGCCTGGTGGCAGAAGCTGGTGTGCGGTGCTTGGGTATGTCCTGTTGCAGGCTAGCACCCAGTGAACTACAGAAAAGGGTTTTCTTTTTGCCACCTGATGAAGAGATGAAAGTAGCCAAAAAGTACTTTTTCAATTGCCATGATGAACTTTGATGGATACCTTCAAAGTAAGTGCAGTGAGCAGATTTTTAGATGTCACTTAAGCACTGGATATAGGATAGACAAATTCATGATGCTGAAACCTCAATTTGAGGGCAGATATGACTTGGCATCTGGCAGATAGGAGTCCTTGTTCTCTGCTGACTTGGCCTAGATCCCACCTGTAAGTTGAACTTTCATGGTCTGTTAACACCTTCTGTGTCAGATGCTGTGTTCCCTCCAAAATCTTGAAATTAAAAAGTTTTTGATAATCTGATTTTTCACGGGCTTCTGCATTTTTAAGTACATTTTTAAGCTTAAAAAAAAATCCACCTCATCTTTTATACTATATCCTCCAGGATTTCAAAATATCATGGATATTATTTTTTCTCCTTTTTTTCTCTTTTCACATAATACCCCCTGATTGCACCTGCCAGGTGTTAGCTGTGATAGGGTTGGAAATGCACTCTGTGTGCGTCTGCTTTCGTGTTCTGGCATCTGCATCAAGAGCCAGCAGAGGGAGCAGTGAATAGAGCGTTTTTAGCAAGGGCAGGGCCTGACTCTGCTTCACATTACCTGAAGTAAGCAGAGAATTACCCTGGCAGAAATGCAGGCACCTAGAAGGGTGTGAATCTACGGTATGAGCCTGCTGCATGAGTTAACTTTTTAACATACATTTTTTTTCCTTTGGCAGGAATAGCCTATTTTAAAAATAAAAATTTCTCAGAAACAGGATTTGATTTTGGTCAGTTATGCCAAAGCAACTATGCTGTACTATATTTAGGTGAAGTGGTAGGCAAATAGTAGGTCAGATATCAAAGACTTCAAGTTTATAGAGAGTGGACAACGATGAGTTGCATATTTGAGGAAGCTGCAAAACCCGCATTAAACAATTTTACTGAACAATTCTACTCAGTTCCACATAGATCTGTACTTTTTGATCGAAACAGAGTAGGCCTTATTTGCACTCACTCCTGTCCATCTTTCTTTTTTGGGCATCTCAAGGAGAAAAAAAAATGGCTTTTTTTTGAGGGGAAAAATCGATGAGCTTTAGGGACCTATTTTCCTGCTTCTTACCCACCAAAATGCCTAAGTGTTGGCCTAAACTTGAGCAGGTGTTTCAAGTAGGTTTTCATTGATCAAATAAACCTGCAGCTTACTGTTGAGTCCATCAGTGCCATTGAATAAAAACAGGAGGCTTCAATTCTGCACTAATTTTGTCTGCAGATTGTACACAGCAGGACATGGCACTACAGGAAAGAGATGCTGCTCTATGGCTTTTACACATCCAGTAAGAGCAGTGACTTTCTGTCACCAAAAGAAAATACATGAATTGGAGCTGCCTTATGAATCTACTCCTTCCTCCTCCTCTGGAGTAGAGCCAGACTCATTCCATGCCATCCGGGCGACCACCCTTAACTTCCTCCTGCACTGAGGCCCTTTGCCACTCTGAACCTCTGGCCAGATAAAGCTTGCTTTCCTTTTCCTACCCACGCTAAGGGAACCAGAGGACCCATCTCTTTGCACATGTATTGCCTGACACTGAATCAGAATAGAAGTCCTGCAGTGAAGTGTCTTTGTCCCATTGCCAGTGTGCAGGAGAACTGCCAACCTCTGCAGTAAGTGTTCTGGCACACTATCGTGTACTTATGTCACCTGTATTCTATACAGGACCACATAGCTGCAAGGACAGTGGAAAATCTCTCTTTTTTTTCCCACTCAACTTCTCAGTCTGTAAAATGGAGGTTTTAAAACGTTTATCTAACTTGTCTATGTCAGAAAAGTGCCTAAGAATTACTTAGTAAATGTTTGAGTAGAGCTTGGGAGGAATAGTGGGGAGATTTTTAATAAAAAGTAATGTAGGAATAAAGCAAGCCACTTGCAAAGCCTTTCAAATGCCAATATAAAACATGCTGGCCATCAGCATGTGGCCTTGCAAAACTTGTGAAAGTCTCCCAGCTCTGGCACAAAACCTGTTTAAGTGTACTGTGGCAGTGCTGAAAAACAGGTAGCTTGTGATACACACATTTATACTAAAGAAGAGACTTGCCACAGGTGAATGAGTCAGGTTTCATAAGGCTGGTACAGCAGTGGAGACGTTAGAAAGATGGCTCAAGTTTTGCATGTTGCAACTCTTCTTGCTTTCTTTTGGCCACCAATGAACTGGTTGTCTTCAGGGTACTCCATGTAACTGCTATGGGTGACTGGACTGTGGAAACTTCTCCTTTAAACCATGGACTGTCCTGGATGGGTATCATTATGTAGGATAAGCTGCAAATTCTCTAAATCAACCCTGAATGTTCAAGGATGTGAGCAAATGTGTATTTTGCCAAAATGGGATTTCATGATCTTGCAGATATGGAAATCCAGCACACTCCTAGAATAAGCAAATGATAATGTTCTATGAATAATCTCATCAAGAAAACAGAAACAGTTTTTATGCTACTAGACTCCACAGTCACGCTACTAGAATTTGCAAGACTCACTCTGTGTAAATAGTTTCTCTGTCATATGTAGGTTGATCTAGAACAGGTCACTATAAGTATTTTAAATGCACAATTTTAACGTAAGGACTGTGTTGGTAAGCTAGGATTTCTCACACAAATTGCATGGGGTTACTCCTGGTCTTTGGGTGGCTGAGGCAGCATCAATAACTAGGAGAAAGTTGCTTGAAGAAACCACTGTGTTGTGGAACCTCTCTGACATTTGATCAAAAGCCTGTTGAAGCAGACCGCTAGCAATCAGGCTAATGTGGAAGGAGCAAGTACACAAGCTAAGGCAATTTTAGAAAGTGTTATATCTTTACCTTCCTGAGTTCTCCAAGTCTTGTCCTAGAGAATAAGACTAGACTGCCTGTACAGTGTCCCACACACACGGGACTATTGCAGATGCTGCCATGTAGAGGTGAATCTCCCATTGTGTTGTAGTCTCAATGGTCTTTAGTGTATTTGTCAAAAATATGTGACTTTATTGTTCATGGGGTTATAGTGGCTTTGGGGTCAGCCCATTTTGAAGAATGATTTGGAGCATCTGGATCAGTCTTGCAGGTCATTAAATAATTGAAGGTTTGAGCTGTGCTGATGGACTCGTCAGGGCTTCTACAGCGTGACAGGGCTGTCTTCTGGGGTCTGGTTCCGAAGGATGTGAGGAAAGACTGAGGGCGAAGGTACCTGGGATGGTGTTGCCTTAAAATACCTGCAACTGCTTAAGTAGAAGCTTGCTTCTGGTCCTGCCATTTCTGGCTTTCTGTGCCAGAAATGCTTTCTGAGTTACGCAGGGCATTTTTGTTTACTCTTCCGTTTGCTCTTTTGTTTGCTACTCTTCTGGCATACATCTGTTTGCGGGAGATGGGAAGCTGCTAGGAAGCCTCTTTGAGAAGGTTCTTCAGCACATGCCTCTTAAGCTGCCAAGGTCTGGCTGTGAATGCAGTCTCTGTAGGAGACATATTATTCCTACGGGAGAGGTAAAATGCTGTGGGATTTATCCCTTTACTATAAAGTTAATATCACTGTCTGTAAGTAACCATCAGGATTATTTATTTCTGAAATAAACAGGTTTAATCTTAAAAAAGAGAAGAGTAGGCTGAGGTATGGGATTCTCTCCTTAGGAAAAAAAAAAAAAAAAAAAGGATGTTTTGAAAGACTGTTTCAGTGCTCCCTGAATAGGCCTTGAGGGTGCTAGGGGTGGGTTGTCAAAGCAATTCCCTCAAGGTCTGTCAGGAAGGAGAGGTATGGGAAAAACCCTGGGGAAGTGCCAGGGGATAATATGCAGGGAACTACTTGAACCTGACAATTTTGTTTTCCCCAAGGCCCAAATCTGCTCTGCAGCAAAGGAGAGGAGCAGCTGGGAAGCATAATCTGCCCTTTAGAAGTCTTCATCTAGAGCTGAACCTGAACAGCTTTGCTGGTGAGCCTCCTGGCACTTCTAGTACAGCCAGTACCCATTGCTTAAATCAGATAACCTGCGTTGGCAAAAGGATTCTTGCAGAGCACGGGAACAGTTGAGATGCAAGGACTAGACACAAGGTCCTAAGTATTGTGTTATCTTTTATCTAATGAACTGCATCTATTTTGTATGTTCATGTGCCTAATTCTCAAAAATATTGGTAATCATGTGAACAAGGGTTTAGAGGATCACGTTTCCTGGGCTTAGGCTTCTAAGATGCCACGCTGTCTAGTCTCAGACAAGGAAAGCACGTGAGCTTTGACTTTAAGAATATCTGTGGTCTGTTTGAAATGAATGGGACTAGCTGCATCCTTCAGATTAAATCTATGTGTGAAATATCTGGTTGGGCCAACCTTGCAGGCTTGGTACTCAGCATTCTGCAAGACAGAGCCCAGTAAAATCACTGGATTACTAGATCAACTATGTAATAAACCCTGCACACTCTTTTGTATAAGAAAATATTGACAAAAATTAGCAAATAGATTGTGGAATGTCATTGTGTTCAGAATATGATCTTTTACTGATATTCAATTTTATTGTTCTCCTGGTAGCTGGCAAATTAAATTGTTTTGTAGTCTGAAATATTATAACATTTAAAGCAGATAATATTTTTTCCAGTGCATAATACAAAGAAAAGAGCAGTAAATGTTAGTATTAAGTCCAGTTTGAAATGTTTCAAGCCGAGCTTTACAGATTTGCTGAAAGTAGAAGGAACAATGTGATGGCTTCCTCTCCCACATCCCTGCAACTCCCACCACCTTCCTTGGTGGCTGTTTTCAGTCTGTCATTCCCATTCTCTGGGGTAAACATTTTACAGCCTCATAATCATCTTACACCTGACAGATATTAAGTATGTTTTTACTGGATTACAATTCATTTCAATATTCCCTGCATTTTGCATTTGATTGCCTAATAAAATACAGGTATTTTATGCTCAGAATGGTGTTCAGAATTTGAACACCACTGGTGTTTACCTTGGAATCCAATCCCAATAATAAATTCCCTGGGTGAAGGAGGGCTCCCGCAGTGTGCATTTGGAGGGGAGTGAAGAACGGAATATGTGTATGGTGTTTTTGTGCATCCTCATCCTGACTAAGGATCTCAATTAGGATGCACTTAGAGCGTGATTCTCCTTAAACAAACAAACAAAAATTAGGTTCAGGTATTCTGTTGATTTGTGTGGGTATTATTCTATTGAAAATTATAGAGAGCAGCAATTTCCATCAGCTAAAGTGCTGGTCCTCTTTGTAGGAGAAAAGGTTACAACTTTTTTTCTTCTGATGTAAATGATGTGCTTCTGAGTGTTTGTAATTGCCCCTAGGATGTACGGGTAGATGCCTTGGAAACACCTATGGTTATGATTAATACCCTGTGCAAGTCCTACAAAGCTGTAGAGAAAATCCTTTTATTGTTGGCCAGAAATGATGTTGCATGATGGGAATAAAAGCCAAAGTTTCAAAGTTAAGGTGATAAAACTGCATTTAAGCACTTTACACCTGTGGTTCATTTCTTAGTCTTTTGAAGAGATGCTGAATGGTTCTCTTGATAAAGTGTCTGTGAACGACAGAGTTACAGGTATGTGCTGTTCTGACAAAGTCAAGCTTATAGCTGTAGGAGTTTCTGGAGTGGTGCAGCATTTGTAAATGATGCTACAGGGGCATCTGCCGTGTAATGCTCATTGCCTAAGTGAGGTAGCAGCATGGGAGGAGAACTGGAGGCTGTACTTGTGAGCAGTGCTAGACAGAGACCTGGACAGCATCAGCAAGCGAAGACGCTGTTAGCTAAATAGAACAGTGCTGGGATTAAGTACTTTGTGCCTCTGTAGCTGCTGTACCAGGGATGGCACTATAAATATAACGTAGAGAATATACATCCAGGGAGCTTTTTTAATATCTGGATGGGCAAAATAAGAATATTAACCTCTCTCTGCTAAAGATGATGCTCCTAATACATCTGAACACTCAGCAAGTGCTACAGATGGAACCAGAGTACATCCAACTTTTTTGTTTTACCTTTCAATCCTGAATCTTAATTAGTTCCCTACTGCTTTAGTACATGCACAACATTCTAATAGTCATAAGGACTTACTCCATTCCACGTTGCCATTTCCACAATTCGCTCTTTCATACCAGGAGCAATTTCCTCCCCCCGCAACCCTCCCTGCCCCGGTTTAGGAATAGCGTAAAGGAAACTAAATAGCCAAGCGTGTAGCTGTAGATTGATGAGGTTGTCACATCATTCTCTTCACCGTTTTCTTCCGACCTGCACTGTGTTCTAATAGATGGATGATTGCTGAGGGAAGGAGAGAGTTAGCAAATCCCACAGCCAGATGTTCAGGGCTGGACAGAGCAACCTTCTCCAGAAACCCAGAGGAGTAGAACTGTGTCCTTCTGAGGAAGAAGGACACTCAGGTGCCTGCGGCTGCCTGTGTTTATCTCTCTCTTAAAAAGGAGCACAAATGGGCTCCGTGTGGCTGCAAGGATGGATGTTTCTCCGTGCATCAGGGGAAATGACCAGTCATCCGTCTCTTCACTGTGGAGTCTGCCTGCAGCCATCAATCTTGCAGCCCAGCACGGCGACTCCTTTGGCTTAGCTTGGCTCAACGGTGGAGGAACAAAGGAAAATGAAAGCTGAGCAGGGAGAAAGGAGAGAAGAGCAAATATTCTCTGTTTCACTTTCTTTCCCCCTTGCATCTCCCTCTCCCCCATTATC
The DNA here is from genome assembly GCA_013389825.1 of Crypturellus undulatus. Taxonomy (NCBI): domain Eukaryota; kingdom Metazoa; phylum Chordata; class Aves; order Tinamiformes; family Tinamidae; genus Crypturellus; species Crypturellus undulatus. Next base: position 245,529 of record VWPW01030918.1, read on the forward strand.
ATCTATTTTCACTATGTTTTGTAAGGCGAGGAGAAAGCCCAGAATATACATTTTTAGGATGCCAGAGTTAACACTGTTTCTCTGTTTGCAGAGAGGAGAAAGCAGAGAGATATTAAAAGGACATTATTCAAGACCCAGAGCTTCCACATTTCTTGCTTTTCTGTGGCAGTTGTCAGAACTAGCCTGCCATAGTTCAATTGCAGTAGGCAAGAGAGGGAATAACCTTGTCTCCATCTTGCTACCCGGTGTTCTCTGCCCGACTTTTTTTCCTGTAGACGTGAATTCAGATCTCTCAGGCATTCATACGACCATGTAATGAAGCTTATTAGGAGTTTCAAGGCCCAGCTGAGCACTGAGACAAAGCAAGAGAACTCTGCAAAGGCAGATATTGTACACAGAGATGTGTCTGAGGAGTCTTTACCTGCCATCGACCCAAATGTGCCATCTGGACTGAACAGGCTTATGCCAGGATGGGCAAAATTTATGCTTTCCTGGGTTTAAAGGGCTACTTTGCAGTTTGTGCTGAGCTTTTGGGTCTTTATCCTAAACCTAAAGCACAAACCCTCAAGGAAACATTAGCCTTGTTAAACCTAGTCCCTCTCGTACCCCACACACTGCTTGTGGAGGTTTTGCAAGGCAGACCTAATGCCTTCCCGAATGGGGCTCTGCAGGGAGACCTCAGAGAGTCTCTCTTTCTCTTTTGTGTTTTCTTTACAAAATAGATAGCATCATTTCCCTCTTTATGTTTTTAATTGTGCAGCTTCTGAAGGAATGGTCATACTTGTTCCTGCTACCCATTATACCCTGCAAATTTAGAGAAAAAGATAAATCTGGTTCATGTTGTTGCGAGACAGCCCAGATGGCACATCTGTGTCTCCCAATGCCCTCTGGCCGGCATTTTGGTGGCCACTGCAGTGGTTTTGAAGGTCACCTTGTTTACACCTTGTCTTTTTTCCCCTCCCTGTTCTGAGTCTTGCTGAGCCTGCAGGCTGGGTTTCACCATCTGCATTTTCTCCGGTGCCATTAATCTTCCTGTTTACCATTCTGTTATTAATTCTGGAGTTCACCTTTTTGTCTAAACGTTTTATAGGCCTCTTGGAATTTCTTGCCTTTTTGTGGCAACAGATCTGAGCATCTTAGCAGATGATTTGCTTTGTTCTTTCCCATTTCTGAAGGGATACCTGCTAGCGTCTCCTGCCATGTTTCTGTTAGAAGCTTTCCTTCTTATGATAACATTTTTCAACGATATAGCTTCTGCTGTCAGACGTATCTTAGTAGTATGAGTAAATATTAGCCTCACTCCTTCGAATTGGTGAACTGGCCTCTGAAATCTGATATTTGTGAAAATTGTCTCACATTTTCAGTGTTTTTCTTGGCTAGAAAAAAATTGTTTTTAAACCTGGCTTTTCAAGAACATGTAAGAACACCTTGCAATTGGGGTGTTTTATTTGAAGATCTGAATGTCTGTGAATATTAAACGAAGCTTACGAAGCCCTAGAGGATAGATGAAGACTATCTTCATTTGACAGATGATGAAAACACACAGAGGGTACCTTTGTTAGAGTTTGGCCCAAGATCACATAGTGAAACCGTAGCGATGCCAAGGGCAGAGTCTAGGATGATTTTTTTCTCATCCCTTGGTCAATTTCCTGGTCACTTTGCTGTGGCCTTTCTGTTCTTTAGTGGTTTATGCAGATTTGGGTGCTGAACCAGTCTGCTTGGCAGAACTGCCTTGTGGCTTGTTGAGACGCAGTGCCATGCAAATGTGGCTCTCCTGCTTGCCTGGAGCCTGCGTGCATTCCGGAGCGCTCTAGTCCTGGAAGTGGGAGTTTTGCAAAGAGAGAGATGCAGGATCAGCTCCAGGACACCCGGAGACTGGCAGAGCAGTGCTGCATCCCTGCTGGTGCCTTCCGCGCTGCCAGGGTGCTCTGCCTGCTCTGCAGCGCTGTGGGTCTCAGCAGGGCCACGTTAGGCGAGCGCAGCGTCCTGGGGCACATGGGGGCAGCTGGAGCCGAGCGCAGCGCTCAGGCAGGCAACCCCTGCAAGCGGAAGCACCAGCAAGTGCAGCTGTCCTTGCAGCGCTCAGGTTGCCTCTGCCTTAGTGCCGGCTCTGCTAGGCCCATCCTGAATTAATTTGGGTGCTTGGGCACTGCATTTCAGAGATAATTGGCTATGCAGATTTTTCTATTCCTAGAGGTATCCCTTGCCCTGCCTTGGATGTGGGAGAGGGAAAACTATGCAGATCCTCCCAGAATTTGGAGCAGACTTGCATCATGACTGTTTTTACACATGGGTCAGTGCTGTCACACACGGGAACAGTGTAGGTGATTGCAGTGGAGGTCATCTCCCTGCTGCTGTCTGTGGATCGTACCTGCTATGGGGGTGATTGGTGTTTGCTGAGAGTTGTCTCATTGCTGGACAGTAATTCAGTACTGGCTCTTCTGATGGGTCAGTAGGCTCATGAGTCTCTGCCTGTATCTGTATGACCCCTTGAGATGAGTTGAGTACATCCTTCCCTTACTCCAAACAGGATGGAAGCATGTTAGGGTGGTGCAAAGCCCAAAGGAATAGACATTTACTCAGGAAATTTCTCTAAATAGTACTCTGCCCCTTGGTAGTGTCTGCACACTGGTCATGATGTAATAGGGCAAAATGCCTGTTTGCCATGTGGACCCATCTAGGACACAAGTGCAAGAGCAACCATGCACACGAGTGCTAGAATAATGTTGTTGAAGGGAAATATTCCTTTATGATTTGAGCCCTGAAGGTAGTTATATGATCAAGCATTTAGCCTGATACTTTAATGTGACAGTCTTTGAAAAGCAGGTACAGTGTATTATATGTGACAATGATTTATATCTGTGCTGAGAAATAAATCTGTAAAGAACTTGTAAGAGACAACCAACAGGAGGCCTTTCTTTTTTTATTGTGAGATTTTATAGAGGCATTCTAGTCTGCCAAAGAAATACAGCTGCTTGTAAAGTCCACATATGGATGATGGGCTAAACCAAACAACTCTTAACCTTACGTCTGAGAGCCTCTGCTGTGTCCTGCAGCCTTCGTTCTCCCTCCTGTTGGATTGTAGCCTCCTGGGAAGTTTTAGGTAGGTGCTGGTGGTGCAGATCTTTCCTTTGGATTCTGATTGTTCTGAGGTTTTCTGCATTTTATGCCCACGCTGCAATGTGGAAGTGTACGGCTCACTCATATCCATAAATCATTGCTTCCTCTTTCTTTCCCTGTTTGCGCCCCTTCTCTCCCTCCCTTAGCCCTTCTGCCTCACTGCGAGGCGAGCAGCTCTGCAGCAAGAGGTGACAGGGAGGCATGAGGATTTTTCACCCTCCTGGTGCAAATCTTAGTGCACTGAGGCAAATCTCAGTAGGCTCTAAAATTTGCAGTGAATATTCAGTAAGATGCATTTCTGTTATTTGTAGGACCCAGTGACTTTAGACTGCTGCACTTTGTGGGTGCAGAGCTCTGCCCCCAGAGAGGAGCTGTCATTTCCAAGCTGTTTCCTCCACACAAGGTGATTTGTTTCTGAGGAAATAATTCCTTCTTTCTTTCAAGTAGACTTAGTTCTAAAACAGGTTTGTCATTGTCTTTGGATTGATTCATGTGCACATCATGACCCTGTCTACCTTCAGACCTTGAGATTATATACTATTATTTAGATTACCTTGCAATGAGGCAATAGATGAGGTTTGGGGATGGAACTAGAGGAGGAGACAAAGGATTACTGGAGCAGCATTTCAGTCTCCAGGAGAGCCACTGCTTTGTTACATCTGACTTGAATTAAAAATAAAGTGCATTTGATGCTCACTGGTCTCTTGGGGCACATTTTTGGCTTTGCGGACCCTTTGTGAGAGTCTGTGCTAGCAGTAGTCTCATCCCATGGGAAGCGCAGAGCTTGGGTGGCAAGAGGTCCCATGGCTCAGGCATGGAGAAAACAACAGTGCAGAAGGGGCCCTGGAGAGGTGGCTGCCAAGGGGGGCTCTGCTGCGGTGCCGTGGGGAGAAGAGGTTGGGTCAGCTGAGGGCGGGAACAGAGCAGCAGGGCTGGGGGCATCTGCTCCTGGAGCAGCAGCGGGAGCTGCAGTGGGGAACGGGTTTTGGAGATGGACCTCAGCTGGCCGAGTGAAGACCGTCACTGCGCGGTAATGCAGAGACTTGCCCAGGACCCTACCTGCAGCGTGCCTGGCTGCGGTCGCCGCTGTGAGTGCATCTGTTCCAAGAGCAGAAGCAAATTGCTGTGCTGGCCCTGAACACAGCAAGCCAAGGGGAGCCTGGGTTTGCACACATGCAGAAAAGCCACAAAATCCAGCTACTCAACGTGAAGTGTTGCTTCCTCTTTCTTCCGTAAGGGATTCCGTCCTCCCTGCCCCCACCCTTTGCACTCGGAGGCTGTATTTGTGCCTTGGAGATGTGGAGATGAGCGTGTGATGGATGGATGGATGCTGCTTGTCTGGGTTTTTCACCACCATTTCCCCTGGGGCACTCTGCTGGCAGAGAGCACCATCCCAAAAGATGGTATCTTTTGCAAACTCGACAGCTAACAGACAGCTTCTCTCTCTGCATATTTCCCCAAAGAAGAGCTGGCTTAATCTGGTTTTTATATGGCATATTTCATTATAATCTTTTTGACTTCCCATGTTCCCAATACGCCATCATAAATAAAACGCTAGGGGTGGGAACAGCAGCAAAGCTGAGGCTTCACACTCTTGTGACACTGATAGATTCTCATTTTAAACTGTCATGGGATTTAATTGCTTGCTGAGCCACTGCACTGCACTTTCAGACACATCCTGCCACATCCTGTTAATGAGCTTAGTGGCTGCATTCGCTCAGCAGTAGTTCTGTTTGCTGTGAATTAGGTGGCTTTTTTAGACCACCTATATAATTTTAAAGAGGTAGTGGTTATTAAGGTAATATCCTTGGATTTATCCATCTTAAACAGCACTTTGTGGACTCTTGATCTATAGTTTCCGCTGGCGCTTTTGATGTTCCAAAAAAACAGCACCAAGAAACAAAAACACAAGAATCTCTGTGCAAAGTCAGTGCTTGTCTAAGAGGGCTTTTGGAAGGCAAGTTGCTTTGGTTTGCATAGTAGCTGTCTCTGGTGTGATAGATCATGCTGGAACTCACCCAATAAGTATCTCTGTTCCCAATTAGAACTGGAAATGGAGCTGCTTATGAGTGCACAGAGATGATGGCTTGGGTGGCAGCTGCTACTGTGGAGATGGAAATGATCCATTGTAAAACAAATACATTGCATTGTATAGAAACGGGGTGGTTGTTTTTAATTTATGATTCAAAGAGACACTGAAAAGTTGTTTAGCCTCCAGTGCATTGTGAACTAAGTGTTTAGGAATGGCGATGTGCAGTTATTTTGGTGAATCAAAATCCGAAAAAGCCCACCATTTTGTAGAATCTGTGCAAATGTGAGTCTTTTGGAGGCAGCAGTTCAATAAAAAGCAGATATTGGAATGAAGCTGGCGTGGATTATTGCTCACATTCTACCACAGGTTTTTTTTGACCATGATAAATAGAGAGGTTCCTGCACTAAGCTGGTAAACAGAAACAACCATGTTAATTTAATCACTATGAAGGAGACACTGCCAAGTTAGGAAACATAAATTTTAATTATATGTACACACATGTATTTGAATTACAAATATATGTACAGTCTTTAGCTGCGACACCAATAATATCTTGGGTTATTAAAATGGGAAGAAAGCTTAAACAACATTTATTTTTTATGGATTATTTTTGTTGACTTAACTCATGTTTTCCTTGGTTCTGACTTTCAGTCTTTCTGCTTTCCTGTATCTTATATGCTAACCAGGTGCTGTTGCATTTGGAATATTAATCAGAAGGAAATTTATCTATAAACTTTATTGAATTTTTTGTTTTTAGAAACAGTAGGCCTTTGGTCATTTTACTTTAAATGGTAGTTATTAGCTGTAATAAAGATTATGCTTTCTGAAATTGCAGTGCCTGAAGAAGGGCTCATGATACAAACTAGAAGTTACAGTGGAAAACATTAGAATAACTGGTGGGTAACAAATATTGTTACCTGTATTGTGAAAGGACTTGGATGAGATTCAAGGATTTAAAGACCAATAAATTCTATGTGCACATTTGAGAAATTGATTGAAACAGTAATTAGGAGTAAGCAGTAAAACACTTGGGATAGGAAGATATAGGAGGTTCTAACTGCATTTTTTTCTGCAAAGGAAAATCATGTCTCCCTACTCTCATAAAGTTCATTGTATGATCCATAAAGGACTAGTGGCTAAGGATGTTGACAATTTGCCCAGGCCTTCTGAAGACAGTTGGTATGTAATAGGCCTCCAAAGAGAAACAAAGTGTTGTCTTGGTTCAAAACTTTCTGAACAGCGAAGAAGCAAAATTAAGCAATTTTCATTACAGAAGGCGACCGATAGCCGGTGCATCAAGGTCTTGCACTGAGCGCGCTCTCGCATAACACAACAAGGAGCGAAGCGGAAAGAGGGAGTGAGGAGTCGGTGGAGAGGGCCCTGAGGGCCTCTTGGGGAGATCTCAATGTGCCCTGCGAACGGGTAGTGGGATGTGTTACCTGTATGTTAAGTGCTACTTAGAGGGAGTTCTTTTCCCCATTACAAGGGTCCTAATTCTCCTCAGTGTGCAGCTGTGGACTTTCTGTTAGGTTGCATATGGGTAATACTACAGGAAATATAAAGAAATTGGTCATGTATTTGCTTAGATGGAGTGTGTGGTTTCACCTGCAAATGCTGGGTACAGTATTAGTTCATCTCAGGAAGAGTATTGAAGAATAAGAGCAAGTTCAGAGATGGGTGATAGGACAAATCCTTATGGAAAAACTCCCACAGCAAGAATAATGGGGGAAAAATGTGATGGTTTATCTTTGAAAGGAGATAAATAAAAATAAATGAGAGATAAGTTTGGTCAGGAACTTTTCCCTGTCTCATAACAAGAACAAAGGGGCAGTCAATAAAATAAAGTGAAAGAGCTAAAGAAAACCTTCAAACCGTAGTTTAACTGCTGAACTCACTTGGGTAGGAAGATAGAGGGCAAAAGCGTATCAAAATGGAACAAGAAGTGGGCCATTCTGTGTGTTTCCAGAAGAACCAGATTCTACTTGGATAACTGCTTGGAAGTAATATTGCCTTTATCCATCAGGGTTGACGTGGTAGAGGTCAGGATAAAATGTAGTATTACAGTAGGTTGTTTTTCTTCGCATTTTTCTCCTGACAGGCTCTTACCCCTTCTTCTCCAGCATCTGATGTAGCCGCAGAGTGGAGCACAACAAAGCCAGAGGCAGAGAGGCCAGCAAGGGGCACAGTTTAATCTCTCCTGATGGTCCTGGAAGGGTCTCTCTGGCCTTGCTGGAGGCTTCTCCCATGGGCTGCTGCCTTTGTAAGCAGGACCCAGGCTGGAGCAGACCCCACTCTGCCTCTGCACAGAAGTTGCAGGGGATGGGGTGAGGCTGTGGCATTTCACGTGAAAATACGTTCCAGGTACTGAGTTGATTTCCAGGTTCCTTTAGCAGACAGCCATAAGAGAAAAAAATAACTTTTCTAGCTTTCTTGGGGAAATCCTGGAGAGTTAGATAGGAAAGAAAACATTAAGCATTTAACAAAATGAGTTTTGTGAGCCCTGGTGGTGTTTAACTGTTTCTCTAGGTTCATATCTTTTAGATTTTTAGAGGCTTTTGTCTATGAGGATTCAAAAAGTATTTTGGAATCATTCTATGTAGTAGAGCTTTTTCATAACAGAAATACTTAATTCCTGACTCCGTTTCTGTATCCTATACAGACTAGCCCCTTTCCAGGGAGGACTGAATTCATTGCAAAGAAGTTATCTTTGGACCTTAGCAGGTTTTATATTATAAACTCTACGTTTCGAATAAGGTGGTGATTGCCATTTTCCACTCTCTACACCTACTTACTCAGGAAAGCAAATGGCCTCTAAAAGGTACCAAAGGAGAAGGAAACACAGGAATTTGATAGCAGTTAGCTCAGTGGCAGATGAGAGGCAGCTGCCATGAATTTCTGTTCCCATCATTTCCTGCTCCCTAATTTAACTAGTGTCTCAGTCTCCCTGTCAGTAAACTGGGAATAAAAGTGTTACCTGCCTTGCACTGGCCTGACAGTGGTGTGTCAAGTTTAATAACTAAAAAATGCTCCATGAGTTGGAGATGCAAGGTCTCCTGGAGTGCTGCTAGTGGGGAGTAGCAAGACCACACAAAACAAACATCTTTTTAAAGACAGCTGACCTTTTCTGACCTTAAAGCCTACCTTTCCCCCGGACTTAATGTTCAATATCTATAGAACAAGCAAGAAATATTTTTGCTTTCATATAAATTTCTCTTAAACCACTTTGTTTGCTCCTTCCCTTTTCTAATGCATTTGGTTGCTGAATGTATCTGTATCCAAAGACTGACCCAGCTTGCCAACCGTGAGGCCATGTTTTTGTTACTGTTGCCCTTGAGCTTCTCCTCTTGCCCAATGTCTGGCGACCTCTTGGGTTTTGCAGTCCCCCAAGGTTCCAAATACTGAACAAATGCTCTTGGGCAGCCATGCGGAGGGCTTTGACACGACGCCAAGCCTGCAGTCAGAGTTGATTATGGAGATTCCTTAGTAACTATAAGCTTAAGTGCTGTGATTTGCACGTAAATCAAATATAAAATCCCTTTTTTTTGTATTGAAATGTCTGGATTTAGTACCCAGAGAGAGTACTATGAGTTCATACAGGGAATTTCAAGCTATATGATTCACTTTTGACTCCTCTGTCTTTTTACAGCTTGAGTACGGGAGAAATGGGGAAGGTGGCATAAGGGGGAAGGATGTGCAGAACTCAGTGCCAGAACCAGAGGCCTGATTGAATAGAACTGCTTCGGATGAGCAGGGGGGTCAATTCACTATTGACTCCTTCCCATTGTGTGGATTGACCTGGGAGTTTCCTTTGAAAATCCCAGTGGTTTGGGCTTGCTGCATGGCTTGTGAATAGAATGACTTTTGCTGGAATTTTCACTGAATTTTCTGTGGTTATTGGCTGAGGTCTGCTCTCCCATTTTAGAAGACTTGAGCAAGCATGTTGTGGAAGCACTCATGAGGGGCCCTGAACCAGTGGCTGCCTTAGAGGTTCTCACATACAGAACAGATGTATTCCTGAGACACAACTGCGCGTGTACAGCTCATGGGATGGAAGGCTTCAGGGAGCTTCGCACAGGCTGGTAAACCCAGCGCAGCTCTAGGAGAAGTGGACAGAGCTGTGAGATCAGCACACCAGAGGCTGATTTGTAAGCACTGGTCCTGTACATTATTATTGTATAAATCTGGTAGAAGGAATTTATTTGAGAAGGAAAGGAATGCTTAAGAAATTCATGCCTTGGCATCCTAAGTTCGGGTGACATTCAGGATGTCCCCCTGTCTCCGCATCTCTCTGAACGAATACCTGCACAAGGAGGGAAGAGGCCAGGGAGACGGAATTCTTCCCTGAGTGTATTTCACACCTCGCTAGAACAAAGGTTGGTGCTGTACTGCATCTCATACACTCGTGCTAGCATTCAGAAGGGGAGTTATGCTCTGTACCTGCGTCTGACTGGCAAGTTGCATCAAGCTCCTCATAAACCCTCATTTTCCTTTGGAGTCGTGCACCCCAGGCCTGCCCCTGAGCTTGCTGCCTTCGGTACTTCTGCAGTGGCTGAGGTTCAAACTGTGTAATAGGCTCAATTATGCAACTCTTAGCTCTCCTGAGTGATGTTTCTTCATTTAGGTAGTCCCATTTAAAACAAACTGAGCATCTTATCCAGTCAAAAATATGTGTCGTTATTCAGTGAGGATTCAAGACTCATCCCTTTTGTGTTTTTCATTTGTAGTTCTCAGAATTGGCCCTTATACTAGCTTATACAAGCTTTCCATTTCCCCACGTGTGGAACATGCCCTGATGTAGGAAAATTTGCTTGTAGCTGTGCCATATATACTGTGCCAAATGCAGATGTGTGTAATTAAACTAGTTCACTGCTTCAGAAGACCAGATCTTCATATTTGCTATTTCATTATCTTAGAAAGCATTGTTTTTTTTTCTTTATGTGAAACATGGGGAGCTTACATAAAGGGGAAGGAGTTGTTTTTTTTTTTCCTTTTATTCCGTCATGGCACAGTATGTCCAGCCTCTTTTTCCTGTAAGCATAATCAGGGACTGAAAAGGTCCCAGTTTTTCAGTGAGACAGAAATGAATCCTATGAGGTGACCTTGGAGATTAAAAGTTGAACCTGAAGAACTCTTCCTTGTAATAAAAGTGAGCCTGAAAGTCTGTCAATCTTCTGCTTGTTGTCTGTGTCCTGCTGGGTAGCTGTCTGAGGGAGGTACATGATGTGCCTATGTGTTTTGTTTTGCAGAAGTTGATCTGCCTCTGAAAAAAGATGGCTTCACATCAGAAGGTACAACTCTGGAAGCCTTGCTGCGTGGAGAGGGAATAGAGAAAAAAACGGACACTAAAGAAGAAGACACTATACAGGAAATCCAGGTAAAGGAGGTCCCCATGCACTAGTAGCAGGGCAGAATTTTACACTTTGTTTCTAAGCCTAGCAGATTTTGTCTTGTGGCAGAACATTGCATCTGTTGATAGTTGTATTATTCTGCTGTCAGGATGTTACGAACTCAGGATCTGCATACCTGTATACTTTGTATAGCTTTCCTCTTTCACCAGACTCTGGGTCGTTTGTGTTCTGTGTGGCTTACATATTGTAATTTGGAGCAGCATGACGTTATTGTACACACAGCTGACAAGCAAAGATGCACCCAAACCACAAACTGAATTTTAGTGCCTCAGGTTTACAGGGAGTCTGGACATGGATTTGAAGATGGTTCACTCTGCTGACTGTAAACAAAAGCATATCATTGCCTTGTCTGTTCTTCCTTGGGCATACTGAAAGAACTTTGAGAAGTAAACAGACAACACAAATCATTAAAAGCATTTTACTGTTAATTATCTTAGATGTTACTAGCGATATAGTTAAGAGAAATAGTCTCTTTCCTAGCATTACAGCTTTGAAAGTTACATTTGAAGATTCCTTTTCATCCTTTCCCGATTTTAAAAGTGGAAACACAGTTATGGGACTGTCATAGAAAGAATAATACTAATAAAAGGATATTGCCTGTATGCTGCTTTATAAAGACATTTAAAATTTATAGAAAAGCAGTGCTACCTCAGGGAAGCAGCAGCAAATCTTTGGTGATGCTAAAACACCATTCTGCTCTGAGTCTCTATCAGTGTTTTCCAGTGAGACCTATTGGCAATGTGTAAAACTTAGTGATTTTGGCTGAGATATAAGATACTGCATCTATACTTGAAATAATGAAAACATGAGTAGGAAACCTCAGCCTCATGCCAAATGGCACAGAAAAGCTGGAGAAGCAAATCTGCATTACTTGGGGCTCAATCCCATTTGTCTAACTGCTAATGCTCCACGGAAATATCACTTATGTAAAGGCAGCCAGTTCCCAGCAATACAGGTAAAGGAGTGCTGCTGAAGAGGGAGCATCCCATGTTCACGGGCTCTGTGTAAGACCCTCATTACATTTCCTTCTTTATTAGTGGATTTGTTTATACCTTCCAGGGTAACAAGAAGAGTCAGGGTGCAGCATCTTTATGGGATGGACAAGTGCCTTTGGATGCTACTGTGCAATCTGAACTCCCAGATTGTTCTAGCAACAGCCCAAGAAAGAGACTCAAAGGCAGTGGAATTGACAGAGGTCTTGGCACTTCTGCAGTCCGGAGCAGGAAAGGGGTATAACAAAGTTTAGACAGTCTTCAGCTAAACTGCCTTAGCTGTGACCTGTCATGTTGATGTTGTTTTCATCAGAACAGCCACAAAAGGCATGTCTTGCTGCTGTTTCTTATGCAAGCACAGCTTAGCTGGCTGCAGTCTGTACAACAGTGATTGCTGAAGATTTCCTAGTGTCCAGCTTTCAACAGACGCTTTGGTACCTGACGAAGGTTACCAGGACAAAACCTCATGCAGGAACTTTGGTCCTTATGATAAATAAGATAATGCAAATCTCTCTTTTGGTCCTTTGGATGCTCTTCTGCATCATATCTTGAAATGGCCCAGAATCAGTGAGGGCAAGATTGAGCAGGTGGAATAGACACAGCTGTGATTCCCACCTCGGTGCCAGCCCTGTACCACCATCTAACCTAGCTGTGCATGTCAGGAGGAGAAGACGTGGTGCCTACTGTACTGAAGTATATTGAGCTGGGAAATGGTTTATAAGACAGACTTGGAATATGAAAGAAATTATATGGAAAGGTCAAACAATGAAAAAGATTTAAAACCTTCCTATCCATTTTAAGATCTGAATCTGCATCATGGCTGAATGTTGTTGTCATTTGTTGTTGTAAATGCCTGGTGACATAGCAAAAGTCTGCAGACCAGACACTTAGGAAGTTCTGCTCACTTTCCTGCCGCTCAGTGGCAGGAAGGATCGAGGCCCTGCTCTATATTTCCAGCAGCACTGCCAAGCATTCAGGGGAGCTCCAGGAGACTTCTTCCTGCATTAATGATGTGCTGGCTCATCCTGCCTTTGTCCATGCTGTATCTGATTTAGGCCTGTTTGCAGGGCTGCTAGCCTTTGTTTCATTCTCATTTGTAAGATCAAGATGAAAAGGTTGAAATTCCCTGTGAGATGATAAATTGTTATTATTTGCATTTTTATTCCTGTTCACTAATTAATTAAAAGAACTTTAATTGTTCCTACTAACTTCTGAAGAAGACGTGAACTACCTCAGTCCTCTCATGCACCAAGAGCTCTTCTTTCAGCTTGCATAGATGTGTGTATGGTGTAACCCCTCAAAAGATGTTACTGTCTAGATTCAATAAAAATAGTAGAATCTATGGAGGCATTGTCACTATTTTTTGCTAAACCAAGAAAATTCTGAGCTGCCAACTGAATAAAATCCTCATTTCTGTCTTCTGAAAATGCATTCTCAATATTAGAGGAAAAGTAAACAATTTAAGGTGCAAGAAACCAAATCCAAGATCCATGATTCCTGAAGAAGGGAATCCATGCAGACTAATACCTGTACTGTCCTGGTATATCAGTGCTCTGATATGCCCTGAAGATATTTCTTAGGAACTTATTTTACCTTAGTTATCTGATAGCAGTGGTATTTCTTAATAAGAAATTCCTGGAGAATTGAAGGTGAAAGGGAAAGCAAATTTTGCTTTAAAAGCAAAGAAAAAAGGGATTCTGGGACCTGTTTTGGCATTATATCATTAATCAACTGCAATTTAATAACCTGTACTCTCTGTGGTAAAGAGCACCAGTTGGTTGTGTGTGTGATCTTTTCTTCTGAACATTCCTGTTTGTTGTTCAACCACAGAGGGTTTTAGAAAACGATGAAAATGCAGATGAAGTGAATGAGGAAGAGGACTTGGAAGAAGATATTCCAAAACGAAAGAACAGGCCTAGAGGACGGGTAGGTGAATATTGTACAGGAATGAAAAGGAAGGAAGCAAACATTTGCTTTTTAGTATATAGTTTTCACGTGTATTGCATATGCAAAGTGTCTATCTGTGGGTATATGATGATGATAACCCTTTGGATAATTTTAGCGTACACTTAAAGGTTGTTTACCTTTTTTTTTCCAGTTTATTTTTGCTACTTACCAAGAAAAAAAGATTATTGTTAGAGTGAAAAGAGTAAATTTATTTTAATGATGTGTTTATAATTTTATATACACACTGTAATAGTTATGATGACATCCTGCTATTACACTACTCTTACTTTGAAACAACCTTTGCTAATTACAAAAAGTAAACAGTAAATTCAGACATAAGAGCCACTAAAAATTATTAATAAAGGTAACTTGAAATGTGTTAATACGTTTTGCAACTTTCCCCAAGTTAGCATATTGTGGTTGTCACTTTGGCCCTCTTGAAGCCCATGAACAATTTCCCATTAGATTAAACTGGGCAAGAGCTTATCCGTAAGGGAGCCCCAATCACATCTTTACCTAGGATGTCTTCTCCCAGTTTCAGCAGGGAGCCAGCTGAATAAGGAGGCCAACATTTTAAAACTTGGAATAGACATTTTCCATCGTGGCACCTTAAGCGAGGCATCTAAATAGAAGTGAACATAATTCTCAGAAGTTTTGAGCATTTTCTTCTCTCTTTGGCTCCAGCAGGCGCTGCAGGGGCACAGGAGCTCCAGAGGTGCCTTTTGATGTTTGTAGTAGGAGTCAAGCAAGAACGGCCGTGTAGGAGGCCAAATGAGCAGGATATAATCGCTTTTGAATGAGAGAGAGACATGAAACCACACTGAATACTTGCCATGTACTTATGCATCAGACCTTCTCTTTTGGTTTCTTCTGTTGTTGTGTTGTTTCAGTTTTCTGCTCCTGTTTATTTTGGAGCTTAAGTCCTTTAATATAAGATCAAAGCACTTTAATAACTGGATAAGTATATATTTCACCTTCCTTATTCTCAAAATCACCTGAACCAGTTTCTTTCTTTCTTTCTTTCTTAGCCAAAGACCCCCACCTGGAAAAAAATTTTCCAGAAAAATGTAAGTTTCAGAAAGTTTGTATGAACCAGTATCCAAAACTAGGAGTTAGAATTGATACATGCACACAAACTTGACTGTAGCTATCAACTAATATTCCAGCTTAACAACTCTTTTCTAATAGGTTGCTCTCACATAAATTGGGCATGTTGGTCAGAGTGAGTGGAAGAGTGAATAGCAAATAGGAATATGCTACTTAGAAGAAGGAAGTTAGCGCTATCGTATATTCCAGGGCTATATAAACAAAGTCTTGAATATAATGTTAAGTGCAAAATTATACTCTCCTATTCAGGAAAGGACTACTTTAGGGTAACTATTGCTTTTCCTCTGCTACTGTAAAGAAAGAGGTTGGAGGGTGCTAGGGGTCCCGTTCATTTGGAAGTACAAATTTACTTGATGTTTTCTGCCCTAGACCAATCACCTATTAAATACAGGACCAGCAGAATCTCTTGCCTTTTTCTTGCAACTAACTCCTGATCTGCTAGTGGCCTGGCTCCATAGGGTCCAATAAAAAGAGAAGTTTGAAGAGTGCCAAATACTTTGAGCGATTTTCCTTTTATTTGGTGACATCAATAACCAAAGTGAAATGTGGTATAAATTAGAATTTCAAAATCAGGCCAGATTCCTTAGCTGCTGAAAACTGAATCAAAGCCTGAATTGCTTCTGGTCATGAGTATTTTGCCACTTTTCAAGCATCCGTTGTCCGAGTCTGACTCAGAGTGGGGATCAGGACCCAGGATTTGAAATGAGAGGATGTGAAATATGGGCAGCACCTTGTTTCTGGGAAGGAATTGCTCAGGATATTTTTAGGGAATAGTAGAGGGGAAAAACATGCATAGGAAAGTATATCCTGCGGAGTGTGGCCTTTGGGGATTTGGAGAATGAATGAGAAGGATTGACAGCATTGATGCTGGATTAGTGCAGCAGAATTGCTGTCTTGGCATTCCAAATTTCACATGCCCCTTCCTTTTCCTACAGCATGATTTTATTTATAATCCTGGAGTTCTCCATCTGCCCCTCTGGCTACTCTCTGGCTGCTTCAGTGCTGCTTCAAGGCTGTAGGGCCACGGCTTCCAGGTCTCATACATCAAGTCTCTTAGTTTTTGCTGCATCCCTTCAGGAGAATGAAGCAGCCATGGATGACTGAATAGGGCAGGCTGGAGTGCAGCAGCCAGCAAGTGCCCCCCTCAATTTAGTGCCTTTGGGACAGCTGCTCAGTTTGCTTCCCCCTCAAGGCTGGCCCTGAATTCATGGGAGCGTTAGGAAGGACACTGAAGGCCGAAGTGATGGATTTCCAAAAGGAGCTTTTCTGTATCTTTGCTGGACAGGGAAAATAAGGTAGGAGCTTGGAGAGCCAGTTTGCTGGGAGGTAGGAGAGGAATGCAGCTGCACCTGTACAGACTGTGTACTCATCAGCTGAATACCCCATGGGACATTTTCAAAGGCACTAAAGACATTTAGGAACCCAACTCCCATTGAGAGTCACTGACTTGAAAAATCTCCTCCTCTGTGTTCAGTGCATGAAAAAGTATATTTGACGTGTGGTCATGACATGAATACAGTACCCTTGCTTTTCTGTAGAGAACAGTTTGAAGGAAAACAGCTGGCTGTAAGACTAGCAAAACTCTGAGCAACAGACCTTAAATTACCATCCTATTCTGAAAGGTGTCTATATAAAAATAGTACCTTCATACTGAGCAGACCTGTTTTCACTGTGTAAGCAGAGTCAGAACTCCTGATTAATGACAAAAATAAGATTTTGCAGCTTTTTTTACAGCTCTGAAGAACCAGTGCAGCTTGATAGAATAGGGAAATTGGATCCTAGTCCTGGCACTGATAGAAATATTTATGAAGGGTCGATCACTTGCCTCTGTGAAGAATCTTTGATGAGCTGAGCACAGGAGCAGCCAGGGACCTAAATTTGGCTTGCAGAACATTTTGCAGTAATGAGGGAAGAAAGGAACTAGCCCAGGATTGATCTCACAGCCTGGAGTGGATTTACTGAGCTGGCAGTCAGCAGATATTGCAGACTAGCAGGCTGATTTTATGAGATACAGTCAGTAACGTGGTTTCCACCAAGTAGCTGTTGCTGGGTCCTTTTCCAGCGTAGAAACTGCTTATTGGTTCACCCTTACAAATCTCACTTTGGATGTGTGTGCTGATCTGCGCTGAGCTCATTGCAGATACCTAATAGTATTTACTCCAACCAGACAGTGGCAGATCCATGTCCTTCCTTTGGGACTGTGATAAGTGCTAGACCTGAGCAATCCCAGGGAAATAATATGTGAGGTTTCTATAAATTTATATTTTGATAAACTCAGTGTAAAACTGTTTCTTGTTCCTTCACTTTAGATGTATGAGGGAATGCAACTCAAATAGTGCTAGTGCGATGTCACATCCATAGAAGGGAGACAGAGCTTATATGACCCTTTTGTATCTGGAGCACTAATATTCTTAGAATTGCTGCACCTTTTCTTGCCTTACTTGATGAAGCTCTGTCCCTTTCTTATTTTCACATATAGAAGCTGAAAGGACTTGAGTCAGGAAGTCTTGTTAGGGAGAGGCATCAACAATTTATTAACAAAAACAACAGAAACGATTTGGTTACTTTTGCCTGGGATCAGTGTAACCTGCAGAATTACTAAAGGGCTCCCTAGTCATTCAGTTCCAGATCACTTGCTGAAATGAAGATCTAGTCCAGAATTATTGTCATCTACAGACTGCACATTAACTATGGTGAAAGAGCTCAAGGCCTGTGCTCAGTTCCCTGATCCATGTCACAGCATCTGCTGTTAGTTCGGTACCAATGCCCCCTTGTTATTATCTCAGCTGAGCAGGGTCAGAACCAAGGGGCTTTGGTGCTGAATTCCACTCTTATCCCTGGAGCTCAGGACAGAGTGGAGTGCACTATGGACAAGCAGAGAATTTTAGTTCCAGGGCTGTCAAGCCAGTATCCTTTAGTAACAATAAATTTCGAAGGGACCTTTCTGGATAATTCCAATGCTCCGCTATTGCAGGTAGTGATGTTACCTTTTTCACTAACTCACCAAAGCTCCACTTTATAACAACCATGTTGTCTTTGTCTCTACCAGAAGACCATTTCAAAACCTTGCTTTTTAGCTAGATAGCAAAACAAACCCCCAAAATAAAAAGCAACTTTCCCTTTAGAAATATTAAAGAAAATAATTTTAATTCTATTCTGTTTGGGATGTGGATGATTTAAGGCTATATATATCCTCTGTCACCTGTTCATTCATTCATATTCAGTAATAAAAGTATTTGAACATCTTCAGAAATGAATGTGTGATGATACTTCTACTGAATGTGTTCTGGCAGTGACCTTCTGCTATGGATGAACAGTGTAGTTCATCTCTGGAGGGGATCTCTGCTGCATTGCAAGGTCCATTAACATAGTGCAGATCTTAGGAGATGAAAGGCCAAACTCCCTCCTGGTATACTTGTGTGGAAGCTCAGAATTTGTTTAGTCTATACTGGACATTTTTCATAGAGGGTGAAGGGCACCAAGAGCCCTAAGGAGCAGTGGGATAGTGTTAACATTCTTCTTGTCCTTGCAGGCTCGGGGATCTGGAGGTGGCAGGAGACGGACTGATGCTGCCTCCCAGGATGATCATGACAAACCCTATGTTTGTGATAGTAAGTAGCACCCAGACAACTGATTATGCTTCAAGCCTGGCACTAGCAGCTCGGTGCACTCAGGGCTTAATCTTCTCCTTTCCAGCAAAGTGTTCTGCTGCTGTCTGACTTGCATGTTTGCCACCTACTGCTGCTGCTGCTCTTGGTGTTTTTGCATGAAGGAAATAAAATTAAGTCCTCAGCAAGACTCTGCTTCCCTTTGCACTATAATAAATCATCTCTTCTATTTTCTTTCTCTTTCCTTCTCTTTTTCTGGTTTCTCTCTTATCTTCCTTTTCCCCATGTAAGATTCACCTTCTATTTCTTTCTGTGTTTCAGATAGTTACAAACAAAAGCATAACTCAAAAATCTCCGATAAAGGTACTTCACCCTCGTATCTCTTCATATCTTTGGTGATTCTCTTCCCTTCTATCCTTCTAAAATCTCACTGGGCTAAGGTCTTATCCCTCACTCAGAAAGGATCATTATGGTATCACTTGGAATTGAGCCCTCGTAAGAAGCAACACAACGGGAATGCGTGATTTTGACACTCATTCTCTTTGAAAGTGGCCATGCTGTTGGTCACCTTGTAGTGGCACTGCTTGTGGACTCGTGTACTGCCTGAAGAGAAATAGGATACGAGTCCAGTATGAGGAGGGAGCCCTGGAGTTGGTGTACAGTGTGTTTCTGATAAATCTATTCCTTGATATTCTTCTTCTTTTGATATTTGATATTTCGACTTCATTATTTTGTTTCTGTGAGAGGCACTTGCTCACATGTTTTTGAGGCCTCCCACCTTAACCTTAACCTCCCACCTTAACACCACCTAAGGTAATACGTGCAATAGTAATTTGTGCAACTAAGTACCTTCTGTCTTGCAAGGTTGGAGCAAGGTAACAAAAGTTAGTAGAAGTAGGAGAATTGTAGGAGATCTTCACTTTTGTGGTCCAAAAATCTTTAGTAGTTTTGAAATATGTCTTCTAAGACATATATAGGAACCTACTATTCATCTTCTTGTTCCTTCCTGTGCTGGTATATGCATGACTGTCTTTATCTCTTTTCTGGAACACCCTTGGAATATCCAAATGCATTTGTCAGTGGTGTAGTCATTCTGAATAGAATGACTTTTTATTGTCTGATCTCGTTCTGCTGTAAAATCTTACAGAAACCTCACAACATACGTAGTAGTGATGTGCACGTAGGAAATAAAACAGCTAGGATATTGAAGGAGGCAGCAGAAATCTGAGTAAGGTTCTGGCACAGTGTTGTACTCACGGAATTTTGCCTTGGCTTGCAGTTAGAAGTATACATTTCTTGTTTAGTTTTGGAGAAAAACATCCTATTCCATTTGGCTGATATCTTTCATTTTCAAGAGACATATAGTCAGAGAGTCATAAGAAATTTTGGAATCCAGTGACTCCCCTTTTCCAGTGTAGGTGTTTGAGAAGAGGGTTATGCGGTGGCAGAACTTTTACCTTGCTGTGGAGCAGAAGGAGAGCGCTGTCCCGGTGGTAGTGCCATCACCCTTGAAATAACATCCTGTCCCTATTAACTTTCTTTAGAAATACTATATACAATTCATTGTTAATAACCAATTTGTTAAGTTGAGTTGTCTTTCCTGCTTGGGTGATCTGTAGCCACTAAAGGTTTTCTTGAATCTATTTTTTTTTTAGGTAGGTCAATCTAATTTATGGTAGATTAGAAATATGTTTTGCAATATTCAGTGTGCAGATATTTTGAGCAGACACCTTACTATTGGTGGATGCAGGCTAAAATACTGAATGGTTTATGGTTGGGAGAACATTATTCCTGGAATCACATTAGTAATATGAGTAATTACCTTAGTGGTTTGACACTTTTTTTTGGTATATTCTTTAGTTTACTTTCAGGTTGCTTCTTTTGCCTGTGTTCTGATATTTGTATTTGGAAAATGGCTACAGAGAGAAGACAGGCATATCTAATAAAATAGTTTTATTATTTAAATGTGTAGTCACAAAAAGTGATTTTGATGAAGAACTACTTCACTCTTTTTTCATAGTTGTGCATTCATATGTATAGGAAACAAGAATTTCAGTAATCAGGAGCATTCATCTGTATGTGAAACACCTAGTCTATGTCAGTAAGATGATGAGAGAGCAACACCAAGTCCCCCACTACCACCTTCTGCCTTGCTGACACTGCCCCTTGCACTGGAACCTCGCAAAGTTATTCCCGGAAAGGCCTGTCTTTGTTGGAACAGGCAATCAGCTCTAAGCCAATAATAAATATTCTAAACCACTATTCAAACTGACTGGAAATATGGAATGCCTATGCTGAAGCAGTTTTCAAAAGCTCAAAATTTTGCGTTAGTGAGATCTCTGTTTATTTGCTTGTTTTGTGGAATGAAGTATTCTGAAATATTGCAGTTGATTTTAATGAGCATATAGTGTACCATAAATTCAGAATGAAATATTGGGCTAAATTGTCAGTAAGAGCATGAATAAGATTGCTAGCATAATCATGAAATGTTTTGATTTCATCAAATAAGCAAGTGGAAAGCCTGTTAGCTGTATTTTCAAGGATTTCCATTGAACAGTGACAGTGTTTTTTGGGGGGAAAAAAAAAGAAGGGTTTGATAGTGCAAGCTGCAGAAAAGCCTGGTGTGAGATGGGTGTAGGCAAGAGATGGTAACACAGCATCATGGCTCAGCTGCTATATCAGAGCAGATGCTAATGTAGTTTGAATGTCTGGCTGGGAGATAGAGCAGATGCCTGAAAGGCTGGTGAAAACTAGTCCTGAAGAGCAAAGAAAAGCCTGTGGTGTCAAGCAAGAAAAGATACTCCATTTCGAGATACTTCATTTCAGCTGTTCAAGATAAGTTGGGTGTGTGATTTTAGAGGAGGGGCAGAGTGAAAGAAATACCCACATATTTAACAAGAATGGATGTCATGTGATTCTGAAATGATCAGCTGAGGAACCACCAGGCAGAGTGGCCCTACCACAGAAGTCTTCAAAACTATTTTATTA
This sequence comes from Crypturellus undulatus, assembly GCA_013389825.1. Taxonomy (NCBI): domain Eukaryota; kingdom Metazoa; phylum Chordata; class Aves; order Tinamiformes; family Tinamidae; genus Crypturellus; species Crypturellus undulatus. Next base: position 266,731 of record VWPW01030918.1, read on the forward strand.
TTTTGGATTGTTTGCTATATTTTTGTTTTCTGTATTTGGAAACAGTTTTTTTCTTGAAATTTTATTGAGAAACTTGTATTCTGGTATAAAAATTGCAACCAATTGTAGCACCTGAGCTTCATGACTTTGGATGTCTGTATCTTCCTTTAGCCAGAATGGTTTGTTCTATAAGAAAGTTATTAACTTTCTTCCTGTCTATCCTAACTTGCCTACTTTCATTCTTCTCTTGTTCCCATTGTAACTTACCCAGATACATACTTGCTTCCATTTTTGTTTTCTGTCCCTCCATTTATGGAAGATTTTCCTTGTTTGGCTGCAAAAGGAGTTGTTTCTCTCTCTCTTACTAATATGTGCAATATGTCCTTGTCCCCTTTTAGTCTTATTCGTATATAAATCACAATTTTAGCATAACAACTTACTTCCATATCGTATGCTTTATTCATAGTCCTTCTGAGTTTGAGTTATGCATTCAAATGAATTCTTTGTGCCAAATGAGAATTAACTGAAACTTTCTTATGATCTCTGCAGGACCATGCACTAATGCAACCTTGCTTATACCCAGACACACTGATTCTAAAGTCTTTTGTCAAAAAATTCTTAATTTTTAGCTTTCTCCAAATATTTTACTTGAATTTTCTCTGCTATAGTCCAAGACCAGCTCTTCTTGCTCTCTTCTTAGTGGATAACAATGTCTTTTTTTCTGTATTTGAAAGCAGTTACTGTAACTTCTTTCAGATGTGTTTTCTTCGGATCTGTTTCTAAGCTTGTTTCTTTTCTCTGAAAGATCTCCAAAAGGTCTCGTTTAAACAACCAAAACTAGTGGCCAAAATTAAAAAGAACATGGTGTTTTGAGACTAGAACTACTTGAGAAGAAAGAAAACTGGTTGATATATCTATGAGTAACTTCTTTTTACCTATAGAACTTGGAATTTTGCAACTTGCTATGATACATATCTATAAGAGGTGCAGAGGTGACTGGCCTGTTAGATAATTTTGCAACCCTTTTTTCAATGCAAGACACTTTTCCCCATCTCTATTTCTTATGTTTCAATGACAAAGTAGTTTTCACCCCTGCCCACAATGTGAGTTCATATTTAATGTACCATTTGCTACAACTTCTTGTTTCTTCCCTCTCCAACCTATTTCTACTTAGGCTGTTTACTTTTCTCACTCTACTGCTTTGTTCTGTTTGTAACATGTTTTCTTTACTAGATCTTGTATGAATATTCACTAATAATGTTACTCTTTGAAAGAATTGTTTGATTAATCAAACTTCTATGATATATTATTTTTCCAGTATTTTCTTCATCAATTAGTTCTCTGCATGTTTGATTTTTTTCATTTTCTAGTCCATCCTCCAAATCAATAATAAAACAGATGCAAGCATTAGGCCCCAAATGGACTCTTTCAGGTACCTGAAGATGCAGAAAGGTGCCTTGTGAAGTTTGCAAAAGATTAGGCTCCTAATTCTTGCAGATTGCAAGTGCAGGTAGGCTCCTCACTGTTTTCATGAATATCCCACTAAGTGCCTACCTGCTTATATTGTACAAGACTTGACCCCTAGGGCCCTACTTTGAACTTGACTTTGAACTAATAATAGTTACTCAGAACTTTTTTTTTATGTTTGACTGTACAATGAAAGCATTAGAGCTTGAAATGTGCTTTTGGTTTCTGTGAATTCATCATCCAACAGAGTACTGAAATTTCATAATTTCAAGGTTCTTTTTTATCTTCTCCACCGCCTTTCTCCACTAAACATATCATTGTGTCTGTCAATAAAAAGCTGAAATCTTCAGGCTCAAATCTTCAGATTTGAGATGAACAGATTCTATTCAATTTCAGTGTGAACTGAGTTTCTATCTCTTTTAGCTTCCTTTGGAAATTAAATATTATGGTGTTCTAGCATAATGTGCTTAATGTAATTCCTTGTACCCTGATCTTTAGGGAATATTTTCCTATATAAGTTTCCAAAGTGACTGCTTTAATAATTACCTTTATAGTCTCCTGCCTTCTTTCTATACTCCTTCAAATTGACCTGATCCTGTCATAGTCATTTTAACAAACATCTCATTGATTCTTTGGGAGATTTGCTGGAGTACAAAATATCTTCAAGATAAATCATTATGTAGGTTGCTTTTTACCCATTCTCCTAGACTTAATCTGATGCCTTAATTCTCACAGATATTAGGAATGAGTCTACAGCTAGTACTGTTTCTTCTTAGGGCACACCTTTCGTTAAATATCACTGTGAAAATCTGATTTGAAAACACTTTGACTGTAGCAATGTGTTTTTAACATGCTGCTCATAAATCTCTACCATGGCTTCAGCTTCTTTTTAAACTATTAGCAGTATAAGCCCTGAATCATCTCTTGGTATTATCCTTTCTAGTGAATCCCTAAGCAGTTAATAAGCAATAAGATCCAGAATAAGGTGATTGTACAGATGAACCCAACAAACAACTCTGCCACCATATCTCATATCCTGGGTACTGACTGCTGCGCTTTTAAAGAGGCAAGAACTCTCAACATTATTTTATATTGATTTATATTGATTAGCATAGGCCTGGATTGGAGCACATGGTAGGAAGGAGAACAGAATTTGCTCTGTTAGTTGATCATGTTCTGCTCATACAGGGTATCTGTTTCCTCTTTTGGTCCTGCCAGCAATTAATTTATTAAAATGTGGACATGCATATTGTTACTGACCTGCACATGTTTTGTTTGAGAGTTCAGTGTCCTTGTTGTCATAATAAAGCAGGTAGATTCTGAGGTTGTTCCTTTGGGGACAGTGAAACAAGGACCATTTACTCTCTAAGGAAAATAATAAAAGAAATAAGAAAAATAAGTAAGAAATAGGTTACCAAATAGCTGCCCTGATAAAAGAGGTGTATAATATGAAATTCTGATCAGCAAGGGGCAAACCTAATGCCTTTCCCGTTAATGGATGTCAAAATACAATGTGCTAAAGTCTCAGATGTCTAGAAGCGCCAGAGACTGGGCATGGTTGTTGGAATAGTGGTGATTTTGTTATCAAACCAGGGCAAAACAAGGAATTTGGTTTTGGAGTGGAGTGAATGGTGCGACAGGAAGATAACTCTGAGGAATGACTGCCTGTCAGTAGTTAACTCAAGCTTTAGAATTTTACACAGTCCAGCCAAGAATGGATGGGAGGCAGAGGAGAAAAGAGAAGACAATGAGGAGGCAAGATTTGGTGAAAAAAATGCATATACTCCCCCTATTTCCTGTTTCCACTGAAAACACGGATTGTTTCCTTCTGTCTCATACTGGTGACAGATTGTACAAATGTATGTGGAGAGCTGGCTGGAACATAGCTCACAGTCTGCCAAGGACCAAATGTGTAACAATTTCAAAATGACAGCAACACAGCCATTAAATTTTTGATGAGGAAGTCCTTTAAATCATAGATTTCAGACCTTATTTTAAAGCAGAGGAAATATTTTATATTAATTGTAATTGTAGAGAAATGTAAACAGGAGAATTTGTTTATCCAAAAAGAGGCAGGCGGTTACAGGTCAGAACACAGAATAGAAGTTTCTTCTGTGAAGCACGCCGTGCATATGATTAAACTCCCGGCAAATTAGTTTGTTTCCCCCATAACATGATGTGTAACTTCTTCATTTCAGTCTTCAGACTGGAAGGAGTGCGGCATTCATTGCAGGAGAGTATCTAGTGGCCTAATAGGATCTTCTCCTCCTCCCCATTTGTGGGGCTTGGTCTTCACTGCATTATTACTGCGTACTTCCCAGCCTTTTCCTAAGGTCACAATCACATCAGGGTAGAAAAAAAATACATCCTTTAAATGCAGGAGGAACTGGAGTGGGTCACAGCCTGTAAATTCCTGCTGTTCGTGTTCGGCTTGGCTACCTAATTAAAGATCAAGTCAACTTCCCAGTGCTGAGAATTAGGTTGAAATCTACCACATGCAAGGATGATGAGCCTATCCAGCAAGGAAAATTAAAGATACAAAAAGGCAAAGCCACCCAGCAAAGCTTATGAAAGGCATACGCTCGCTTATTGTGTGCGAGCTGCATAGTGTAGCACATAATCACGAGCACACGTTTCAGACTAGGGGAACCAGTTCTCCTTATGCTTTTGTCAGCTCACAGAGTGAGCAAGATGCGGTGTGAGCACTGGTTTGGATATTGAGAACTCACAAATTCTAAGCCTGGTAATGACAAAGGATTACTGTGTGGGCAAGTTGCTGATCCCCTTTGTGGTTCTCTCCTTGCAGCAGTGAAATGAGGGTAATATTTTCCACTTAGGAATGTGGGGGTAGATTAATTAATGTTTGAAAAGCCAGTCTTGCAGTGGGAAGAGTTATATAAGAGTTAAGTGTTTATTAATGAGTACCCTTTTATAGAAACTACTTCTTACCAAGTGGTATGGTAGATCAAGAAAATGTGCTCTACCCAGAAATAAGAGATTAGGGTGTATTTGGGAGGATTCCAAGCTGTTGGAGAAGCCCTGAAGTTCTTACTTAGTTTTTATCCTGGCAAACTATCTCTGAAGCCAATGGTTCCTTTGCCCAATTAAAATCATGATACCTCTTTGTCCCTACAAAACAAAATCTAACTCGCATGGGGAATAGGAAATCCCAGTGGTTTCATGTTATGGCATTGCTTGGGACTTCTTTTTTATGAGAGAACATGAATCTGAGAGGAGGAAAAGTCTTGGCTCCAAGAAGAATACTACTGGAAGCAACAGATTTTTCATCCACAAACCCTACATTTTTAGCCAGGAATGGCTCAGCTTGCTGCCACCCTTGGAGACCCTCTGGCCATTTGAAAGAATTTTGCCAGTAGGAAGGGCCCTACTGCAGAATTACTGCTTCCTCAGCTTGTGAAAGTTCTTGCTATTTTTTTTCCCGTTAATCTGGTATATTTTGCTGGAGGAGGTAAAGTCTGCAAACCCACTTATGGCACCATAAAGAGCTAAAATCCCTGCAGGATCCTGTAGGGAGTGGAGGAAGGGCCACAGCCTTGGGACTTTCTGCAGGGAATGCAGGTTTCCTTTTGTGCATTGACAGAGAAAACTGGATAAGATCTATTTTCAAGGCCACTATGCTTTTAAAATGTAGTAACTAGACTACTAGAATTGTGGATATGATTTCAGGATTTTTTAGGAATAGATATATATATTTAAAAAAAAAGAAAATCTTAAATAGGTAAATGGGACTAGGTTTTTAGAGTTCATCATCTGACTTGGTACCTAAGTCAGCAGTAATATAGAATACAGAATCAAACTTTGTGAGAGGAAGGCAGAATTGCTGAGCTACCAAGGTCCAAGAGTCACTTCCCATGTCAGTACAGCTCTGATTATCAGATCATGATTTGAAAATAATTTAAGCAGAGATTTTTGAGTGGTGTCAGTAGTTCATAATAGAAGGATGTGTTTTAAACTTTTATCTTCAAACATGCAGGAAAAGGGGGATAGATTAGGACACTTAATGTGATATTCAAATAATCTGCTAGGAATGTAAATCTACTTCTTCCAAGAAATTCTGCACAAGTTGCGTAATTAGGAGGAGTTATCTTTCTGAAATCATTTAAACAGTGAGCATTTTTCTAGTTGTCCTTGGATTGATGGTTACTCTGATGAACACCTCTTGCCACCTTTGAAGTTTCCTGAATAAACGATGGGAAAAAAAAGGGAAAAAAAAAGATAAGTGATGATTACAAACTTTTCATAGGAAGGAGACCTTTATTTTGAATCTTAAGAAAGAAAATGAGGCTCCTTAGAAGGGGGATTCTCTGTCATACATTGAATTCTTTATTGGGATGCTGAATGTGATTACTTGGATTACCTGAAGAGAAATAGCACTACTAAATGTTCTTTAGCAAGAAGCTCTTTTTCTTGCCTGGGATTCTGTGTATAAACCTATTTAATTACCCTTTTAAAGAACAGTTTTTTTTTTTTTTTTTAAGTAATACGGTTTCCTTCTCTCAGAGACTAGCAATCAAGAAAATAATGTCCTCTCTTCTCAGTGCTCTGCACTGTGCAGCACCAGCATCCCAACTGGCCTTTCATTTGGTTTTATGGGCAGTGTGGTCAGTAATCGCAGCAGAGAGTGAGCAGTGTGGCCCTTGGAGACTGAGCATGCACTGCCCAGGCCTGCTGCAAGGAGTGTGGCTGCGTGGCGGGTGAGGGCTTGTTTGGGGACATGGCACTGCAGGTTCTGCCACCTTTTACTGGAATCCATCAGTAGCATTTCCAGTAGTGCTGTTGGGTGTGTGGTATCGCTGTTGTGGGGAAAGGGATGTTGCTCTAATGTCTGCTGTCATCTCTGCTGGTGGTCCTGATGTTTCTGCTCTCTCTTCTCCTGTCTCCTCTCCTTCCAGTCTGTGGCAAGCGCTACAAGAACCGGCCTGGGCTGAGCTACCATTACGCTCACACTCATCTCGCCAGCGAAGAGGGCGACGAAGCCCGAGAGCAGGAGACCCGCTCCTCCCCTGTCCATCGAAATGAAAACCACAAACGTGAGTAGTTTTCCTGTTGCCTCTGTGGGCACCTGCCGTGCGGAGGCTGTCGGGATTGCGCAGCTCTTTGTGAGCGGCTGGAGCCCGACTGTGCCGAGCTCATCAGCTGCAGCTTGCCCTGGCGCTGGCTCCGCAGATCAGGAATTCATTTCCAAGCCAGCATTATCTCTGCGGCAAGTCACTTTTCCATTACTGCTCCCGTGGGGAGGAGGTGGTAAGGAGAGAGGAGAAAGAAGAGACGTCCAACCTGCTCATCATCAAGCAGCCTCCCAGTGGCTGTGAGCAGGGACATCCAGGAAAACACATTCTCATCCAGGAGCTTCTCTTTGTTTTTGCCTTTGAATAAGAGACCTCTGTTCATGTCTCGGGTCTTTTGAGGTATGAAATTTGCCACGTCTGTTCCCCTTATCCCCCACATCTTCACTGCGAAAGGAGTGTCCTCACTTGCACCAAAAGCTTCTTCTTCATTATAGTTTGGGAAAGTCTGTGGGTTGAAAAGCACTGATTGGGAAGGAGGAGTACTGGAACAAGAGGGAGAAAAGTTGCACACCTAGCTTCCTCACAGCAGAGCAAGGCTGAAAGAGACTTCTGTGCTCCAAGGGACTCAGTTTGACTGTTCCTCCTCTTCTTTTTAGGCACAAAACTGGGAGTCAAGGAGACTGTGTTTTATTACTGATTTTTTTTAACGTCTTGGCAAGACTCTTTAGTCCTTGTTCTCAGTTTTGCAGCGTGCAATACTGTGTGATAATTGCTTTCACCTTGGGATTTGTGCAGATACCTTTGTTCACTTACAAAAAGTCCTTTCCAATCACCGTGTAGAATATGTCATTTTAGTTGGAAGTAAGGAGCCATTTGGACAGAGGAATAAAATGCTTATGGGAAAAAATACAGAGACAAACCACTTTATACAACATTAAGAAGAATGGTAAGAAGTATGGAAGTAGGAAAACATTTTCTTTCTAAGCAGGATAATTGATAATTGTCCTCAGGGAGAGAGGGAGGGGGTTTCCTTCCTCCAAAGCATCTGCTGCTAGCCACTGTCTGAGCTTGAAGGGCCATTTTGTCTGATTCCATTTGGCAATCCCTGTGTTTCTGTCACTTTTATGCTCTACCTTTTAGCTATTCACATGTTTAGTGGTTTCACAGCAGAAGCAATTCTGACTTCTCCAGCTGTTGATAAACTTGAGCTGTCAGTGCAGTAAGAACGACTGCTTGGGCAGGCTGGAGAATGTCACTATTCAGCCAATACCTTTTGTTTACTTAGAATTTATATTATCTCCGGATTTTTTTTTTTCTGTGTGTGTGGTAGTTAGTAGTGCTTGCATATCTGAAAGGCATATTGCAAGTTTGTATTGAATTAATATTGGTAATGACTTTGCACAGATGGCCAAACAAAGAAGGGTAGTGTCCCATACTCTTCAACTGGTCACAGAGGCCGAGGACAGTCTCAGTCCTTATGTTTCTCAGGCTTAGAGATTGATAGAAGTTAGCAAGAAGAGGAGCTAGAAGAGCTGAGGAGAGGTTAGGATTTTGCTTTTAAGCAGCAAGCCTGGGCACCTGCAAAGAGCTGTGGTCTGTGCTGTGGGAGAGCACAGAGCGGGAGCTGCACGGGCTTGTGCTCCCCCAGAGCCACTGTGATCCGCCAGATCACTCTGGGATCCAGATTCTGGAGCAGAAAGAATCTGCCCAACAGCTAGCCAGGAGCTAGCGCGGGGCAGGCAGCGGCAATGTGCGTGTGCGGCATCTTCCTCTCTGGAAGGTCCCAGATGCCGGAAGGGAGCTCTCCCAAATGGCTTAGCAGTCGCAGTGGCTGTTTGCTCCTTTTGGCTGGTTTGTTTGTTTACAGCCTTGAGCTCAGATATTGCATCTTTGCTCTTTCACTTGGCAATATTTAATTTATGCTGCCATTCATCTTCTATGTGAATGCTAATTGTCCACATTGCTAATGTGCAGTCATTAAATGGTCCCTTTGTACAGGAGGGTGGTGGGGAGCCAGGGTATCAGATCCTTCCTCTCCCCTAAGAACTACTAGGCCTGTATTATGAATTAGATTTGACAGGTCTGCAGTGTTGCAGGGCTTGGGCTTCAAGAATCCTCTCTGCATGGGCTTGGAAGGGAGGAAGAGAGGGAGGGAGAGAGGGGGATGCTAATCCAAACAGCTAATCCGCAGCCTCCTGAACAGGAGGACCAGAGATATGGTATACAGCAGGGTCTGGTTATTTGCTTAGCGGTGTGTCAGAGAGATAGGAGCAGCGTGATTTAGAAGACGCAAGGCAAATCCAAATGAGCCATTCGGAATCTGTCATGCTGTGGGAGGTGAGCACCGGGTCAGCAAAGTTCAGGCTGGCTGCTGCAGCACGAACTTGCTGCCTTTGTGCCCCCATCCCCTCCACCGTGTGTGCTGCGCAGCCGCGCATGCGGCCGCAGCGGCCTCACTGTGCAGGGGGAAGCAGGGTGAGATCCAGCTACTGATCCCCTGGCTGGGGCCAGCTCAGAAGCTGATGGCCTCTGCTTTCTTTCTCCTTCCATTTCCCCTCATTTTTATCTTTACTGTTTTTCTCACATACGGACCAATTGGGATACTGCAGTAAATTATCCGTGACTGGAAATTAGATAGGAAGAACTTACCCGGAACTAAGAGCTGCTGCATAGGCGTGTATCAAAGAACTTGGGCTCACCCAACCACCAAGTCCCACTTCCTTGGCACATCTTGCTGCCCCAGAGTGTTGTAGAAGGTTTCATTTATTTACATCTCTGTCTCCTTCTGTCCTTCCCCCTCACCTGCAGTTTACTTTTTCCCTCACAGAAGACATTTCAAGTCTTCCCTGTCCTTTGCCTTTCCTGTGCCATCTCAGCCTGTGCTCTGTTAGAGCTTTGTTTGCTTTATTTGTTTGTAACTCTTACCTACCCTTTGGTATAAGGACCTATATAGCCCTTCCTCAGGACTCAGTCTTGCCTTTACCTGCACGCACCTACTGACCTACTCTCTGATGTTTTACGTGTGTGCATATGAAATTGTGAAAATTATAGAAAACCATTAAAAAAGTAAGCTTCCTCCTTTCCCAAATCACCAATGAAAAGAAAATAGTCCCACACTGCTTTCAGACTTTTTTATGCAGTGTTTTCCTCCACATGTTGGCACTGGTAGTGTGAGATTTGTGAGCCCAGGATGCATCCAAGACTGCCACAAAACACCTGCTGTTCTATTCCATCTCAGCCTATGGGTACAGGCCAGCTCTGGGGGGCAGCTGGTGCTTACAGATTTTGAGAGAATTCCCATAAAGGAATTTCATTAGGCTTCTATCTATTGAAATCTGCATGTGAGTGAATGGACTAGTATAAATGTGCTTACTTCATGCCTAGGAGAGAAGGATAGTCTGCCTGCATGGAGCAAAAGCTTCCTCCCATTTAAAAAGGAGCTAATCGTTCGTATAGGTGAGGAGTTTTCAGGGGCAGTTTGCTTTGTGAAGAATTGGTTAAAGGCAGCTGGGATAAAGAGCAACTCAGAGGTCTTGTGCCCACAAGCACTTTGGCCACTGACATTCCTGCAACAAACCATGTTCTCCTGGCTGATGTGGGCCTAGCTGCTGGGTACAAGTGGGTCTATATGTGCCATAGACTTAGTTAATGAGGATGCAGTTTACTGCGCTCCTGTCATTCTGCTAGCATGCACATTCGACCTGTAAGACCACCTGTTTGTATTATTTCGTGGCATCAGCTGGTTGTGCTGGCTTGCATGGCAGATTTTATGATGTGGATAAACCTCTACTGGAGAGACCAGCCAAAGTTGTTTGTGTACTCTAAGCATAATTGGATACCCAGTCTCCAGAGATAAAAAATTAATGCGCTAACCTCAGTGTGCCTCCAAGCTGTCCTCCAGCTCCCCCACACAGTTGCCTTTGAAACATTTTTATTTCGATGCAGGCAGGGGGCTGGCCATGAATAAATGACGAGAGTCAGCCCCTCTGTTGGAGACGAGCTGTTTGTTCCTCTCCACAAGCAGCATCAATTTGAAAAGCTACATCAGGCCTACTTTCTCCCTGCCTCGGTGGTGATCCTCGCTGGGGACATGACAGGAGCTACATCTGAATGCAAGGATGCACCAGGGCTCATCTTGTTCTTGTGACAAGAAACCCTGCAGCAGGTGCCTCTTCAGTGAAAATATGTACCTTGCCCTGATTTGATGTCTCATTAGCTAACTCTGTTTTTTTTTTTCTTTTCCAGATCTAGTTTACTTTTAAAAAGTCAGGATAGTAAAAGTATAGAGATTGCAGAGATCAAAATTGTATAATTGTTTTCACTCCAATCCTGTTTTCAGCTGTAAAATATCTCAAACTTTTGTGTTTGTTTATTGGATGTTGAGAAACAAAATAGCTTAGAATTGGGAAACAATGAGAGCCCCAATCTTTTCCTATGTACAGACGCACATAGGACTTTGAGTTGTTTTTTGGAGGGTTGCCTTTTTTTTTTCTTTTTTTGCAATACTGCCTGGCCAGCGCCTAATAGTTGTCAAACCCTGCTTGAGAAGAAGCACTGATTAGTGTTTTGGGAAAGTGTTTCCACCTTGATTAAGTAATTAGTTTTTGAAAAAAACAGGTATTGCTTCAATATCATGTCACCTCTTGAGATGTGAATGGTAACATTTATACAGTTATATATTTATTTCTGTCTTGCTATATGCCCTCTTTCTTTCTTTCTTCCCAATGGAGAAATTGAACCAAGTAATTTCCAAAAGGTTTGACTGAATTTGAAATGAGGTGCTATGCCTTCTCTCATTCCTCCAGTGAGCGATTTCCCCATCCAAAGTCTACATCATGTTGCAGGGACCCATTTCAAGGTATTGGGCAATCTTCCATGAATACTGAAGGATGCTGTCTGGACTGGGCTGTGTCCTGGGCAGCTCAATCACTCGACGAGTTCCCTGAGCTGATGGGAATGATGCATCCCGATGACTGGGGGCCAAGTCTCAGGAGAGATATCCCTCAAAATCAGGAGATTTATAATTTAACACATCAGACTTTTTGTCTACTTTCCCAGTTTTCATCTCCTACTGCCTATTCTCACAAGGTGCTGGATGGTTACAGTGTGATCATTCCTGAGGATTTATGGTGAGAGATGAGATTTTGGCCCCTCATGGAGAAGGCTAAAGATCAGCACACTGACATTTGTATAAAGCACCCTCTGGTAGAGGATTGCTGACTCCCCAGATCTGCCAAATCTGATGAGCTGATGCTGAGTTTTTCTAGCTGTACCTTCTGCTTCTCACATCCCAGGTTGTTCATTAGTTGTTCAACACAGTGGCCATATCCATTCTTGTAAAACATGTGATCAAATGTTACTTCCTCCACATTAAGAGGCTTTCTTTGACTCCGGAGGAAGCCCCTCGTAGCCTCTCGTAGCACTTGTTTCTTGTAGCACTCCCTGGCTGTCACTCTTCCTGAGCAGGGATGCAGGAAGGAGGGCCTGCCAGAGTTGCTAATGACCGTGCAAAGGCAATGGTGTGTTCCATCCCCACTACACCAACTAATTCAAAGAGGAGACGAATCGGGTTGCGAGGGAGAACAGGAAATAGCTACAGCCAAGTCGAGGTCCTGCACTAGCTGTAGCTCTGTGGGAGGGCAGCAGCGTCCCAGCGCTACACCTAAATACAGGCATTGCAAGCAGAGCTTATTGGGTTGAGCTCAGTGCAACGCCAGCACCGTCGTACTGCTGCCAACCCAAGCTGCGCTGAGAGCCTGATGGAAGGCACCCCTGTTAAGTGCCCCAGTATTTTCAGGCGTGGGTTTAACTAACATGGTTGTCTCCTGTGTTAATGATAGTGTAAACATACCCAGGGAGACTGGCCTTTTCATCTAATTCAGTTTGGTTGACCTTTCTCCCTTGAGAACCACAGTGAAAAAAGCCCTGCCTGTGATTCAGTGGTGAGGAGAGCACAGAAATGGCTGTGGGAGATGTGGGTTCATCTCCATCTGGGCATCCATCTCCTGCTCCACCCGAACCGGGAATCAGTCAAGTTGCTGTTTTTCATCCCCTCTCTCTCCTCTCCTTGTAGTTTCTCGTTAGAGCCTGCCTCTCGTCCCCATATGTGTCTTGAGCAGCAAATGGAGGGGATGTAGCGCAATTCCTTACACTCGAGGGATGCAGGAATAACAGGTGGCAGGACTGAAGGCGGCCCAAGCCTGGCCCTTGCGCTGCCATGGGAACGGGCCCGGACTGCTGCAGGATGAGCGAGCGTTGTCCACGGTGGAGGGAAAGGCGGGCGAGCGATGTACGGGGGCACCAGTCCTATGGGCTGGGATTGGGTGTCATCAAGTCCTCCTGGGGACCTGACAAACACAGGCTGAGGCTCTTGGCTGGCTTTGAGCTGCACAGACCGCCACATGGTGGCCTTGTGTTTGAATGCCGAGGAAAAGGGAGGTGTTGAAAGGAGAAACTAGGCCCTGGCCCATGCTTGAGAGAAGGTAAATCACCCCTTTTCTCCATTAACTTGATTCAGACCTATGCTGAGGTTCCTGTGGTCTCTGTTGCGCTCTGGAAATTTTTGTTGCTAGCTGAGTAAATGGCCTGATTCAAAGCCTTTTGAATTGAATTGAAAACCTCCAATGGACTCTTATTGGTTTTGGCTCAAGCCCAAGAGAAATAGGTGAGAGCTGGACAAAGCATGTTAGGAAAAATCCCTGTTTGGATGGCATATACATCTGATTGCAGGCAATTCACTGTCTTCACCTAAACAAGCAACGCACAGCTCCCCCCTCAACACTGAGGTGCTTGCTGTGGCCCTCCTTCTCCACTGCCTTTCCGTTTATGTGGACATCATGTAAGATGGGGGTTAACTGCCATCAGACCTAGATCCTCCGCTTGAACCGCGGGTTTCACGGGTTAAAGAAATATATGTGAGTACTATTTGGTATCAGGGAGCAGAGAATCTAGTTTCTCTTTTCAGCGCTGTTTCCAGCTCCAGACAGGTGTTTAAAAATCACAGTCCAAATCAGTAAAAGTAATAACTTTACTTAGGAAACAGGAAATGAAAAAATTGCAAGGTTCTATTCATTTGACTTCTTGTTTGTGTATTTTTAGGGATCAAGTTTGAAATAAAACTATTGAAAATATTTGTATTCTGAGTTTTCCTGTTGAAAAACAGGGAAAACAATTGCTTCTTCTGAACTTGTTTTCCAACCAAGATATTCTCTACAATCACGAAAGCTAAAAAAGTGAAATTCTTACTGAGAGCCACGAGGCTCCAGGACAGGATGGAGAAAGAAACAATTCTAGTTTCATGATGCTATTTGACTGGAAACATCCTTTGCTTATTTGTTGATTTTATTAAAATGAAACCATAAGGAAGGTAACTTTCAGGTTTTGATCACTTGGGAAGGAGAGAAAATGAGCTAGAAATCTATTTAGACACTATACGTTCAAAATCAGGAAGGCACAGAAGTTTTTTAACATAACTTCAGTTTGTTTAATCTCTTAGGCCTTGTCTATACAGAGAAGTTGCTGTGTAATGTAATAGAGAATAAAAAAAAATGCAGTATTTATTTTTCAAGAAGGCCCCTTTGAACACTTTTAGGCATTTTAAGCAGGTCTTTATTCTATTTAGCTTAATCTAGTTAGAAATTCACTGATTAAGCTAAAGAAGAAAAAAAGTATTACAGAACAGGAGCACACCAAAGTATTTAGAAATACTGATTTCATTTTAAATCTGCATTCTGTCTTCACATGATTGAGCTTTCAGGTACAGAGGAACTGTTCACTAGCTTTTGCAGATCTTTCTGTGGATCTCCTTAATCCATTTGAGAAAGTATTTTGTACCAGTATATTTTATGTTGGGGCAGATATAAATGGAGACAGAGCCTTTAATGAAATTAGAGAGCATCACCAGGTTGAAAAAACAAGTGATACTTTTCTAAATACACCTCTTAAGAACGCACTTTAGCTCAAGCAATAAAGACATCAAGGCTTTTGATTTGTTGTAACAGTTTCCAATTTAAGAGAAAAATCAGGGATTTTGACAAGATCATGGCTGGTTGTCAAAGTTTGGCTTTAAAATGCTGTCTGATTCTGGATGAGCACTTTTAAGAACAAAATCTTCAGTTATACCCATTGATTCAAATGCTGTGTTAGCACACCTTGGTGAGCTAGTTCTCATTACTGAGCTGTCATGTGGCTTAAGCTAGCAGCTTCTACTTTGTGATTAACTTGGGCAAGAAGTGTGTATATAGTCCATTACTAAGTCTCAGATGTGAAGCAGCGACACCTTAGCCGCTGGTAACTTTATTGCTTTCACTTGTGCGTTCATTCTTATACTTACTTTTATGAGTATTTGCGCTGATTAAAGGGTGGGAATAGGATTGAGCTTTGGATACCTGATGCCCATCTCATGAATATCTTACTAACTTTGCTTTGTTTCTTATTTCCCTCATCATTTGTGAGCTACAGTAAAACAGAACTAAAAACCGCCAAGCATACCCACACACAATTCCTTTGAAAATAGGAACTCTACTTACTATCATCCAGAAATCTCTTTATTCCTCAAACCTTCTGTGATCTAGCCTGAGGCTTAATGCATTGTACAGCACTGATGAGGAAATCAAGCTAGGGTCAAGTTTGATTCTAGTTTTTGCACTTGTTAGCACAGAAAAGCATTGAAGAGAATAACATTGCCTGGACTAATTTATTTGACTATGAAGATACATTGTTAAGCGCATCATTGATGCAACTTCAGGGACTTCTCCCCGTCAGGTCTATAGTTATGGCTGATATATATATATATATATATACATATATATATATATGTATGTATGTATCTGTGAACATTGTTCCATGTATATATAAATATGCATATATATGAGATTACATGCACTCACATTGTAAATTAAATTGGAACAAAAAGGAGAAAAAGAAAGATGATCAAGAATAGCTGTTCCCTTGCCAGTAGTCTAGCAGAATCTTTTCAGTTTCATCACACCCCACTCGGCACACATACTGTAGACCAATTGCTTAAAATATATATTCTTTCAAAATTCTCTATCCTATTTCTAGGACAACTTTCACTGGGTCTTAGACTCATAAGATGCTTTGCAAACTGTAAGTCAGTATTCACAGAGTATTACATCAATTATATCATCCTGAGCAATGGCAGAAGTAAGGCTCTTCACCTGGCCTAGTGGCCAAATCTTGTTTGTGTTTGTGGCCTCACCACAAAATTCTTGTGTGTTCTTGAGTAAGCCATTTAATCACTTTACCTCCAAGTTGTTTCCATTGTAAAAATGCAATGGTGCATCCTCACCATGAAATTTAATAGGGATCCATTAGCAGTTTGGTGACAGTCAGTGGCAAAGAGACTTTTGACTTCATTAAGGGTTAAGGTGAAATAATGTAATAAAGAACAACAAAAAAATAAAAATCACTAAACACAGAGCTTGCTGAGTTTGCATTGCACATGTCCTGTCTGTAGCAGCAGCACACTATGAAGAGATAATTAACTTTATCAGAAGCAGCGGTGGAGAGGGAAGAAGTAAATGCTTGTGAGATGTGCTTTTTAGATGAAAATAAGTGCACAGTTAGCAACTTTATGATCATTTTGTTAAAGCTCTTAAAATGAGTCAGTATGCTTGGTTTCCACCTGGTTCCTGTTCATTTTTTGCTTATTTTGTAGGCACGTTACATACTTCTCCACTAGCACGCACAATGCCAACCTAACCACAGCAGATTTTCTCTCTCTCTGACAGAAGTCAGGATCTGCTTTACCAGAACCCTTTCTGAAAAAAAGACCATTCTTTAGTAAATATGCCAAGGACTGACTATAATGCAAGAAGAAAATGGTATATTTGCACCATTATCATTTTTAGTTATTTCTTAATTCCTTAATTCCACTTTCCAGTTACCAGTTTCCAAGAGGTTCAACCAATCAACCCTTGAAAGAAAATAAATAACCCAAACCAGAAAAAAAAATAGTTGAACTCTGAGGAAATTTTAATTTTAGCTTTATGTCTGGTACCAGAATATCATTGTTCTTTGAGGGATCCTTGGGTGCAGAAAAAACCCTTCTTAAGGACATTAGTAAATCCTGTTAAAATATCTGTTAAAATTATGCAAGTAACAAAATATTCTTTAGATTACTAATGAAATAGAGATGGTACTGTTTGAAGGACTTCATTTTCCAGATTGTAGAAATACTAATGTGATAGACACTGGGATTTTTAATCTACAAATTAAAAGAAAATAGAACAAAACCCATTAATATCATATCAAAGAGAAGAGGAAGGTGTCCAAACTGATTGCCCTTTAAGTAACACTGATTTCTGACCTGACTGCAGCCCAGAAAGGACCAGATGGGGTCATCATTCCCAATAACTACTGTGACTTCTGCCTCGGAGGCTCCAGTATGAACAAAAAAAGTGGCCGACCTGAGGAACTTGTATCGTGCTCAGACTGTGGGCGCTCTGGTAGGTGACTCCCTTCTTGCAACTTTGTCATACAAAAGCGTTTGCGTGATTCATTTTTTTTTGCTCCTTCTGAAGATTTTGAAGAAAGGCAGCATGTCTGGGAGGGAATGGGAAAGGCCTTACCTCTTGTCTGTGTTTGTGGGGAAGCCTGATTGGGAAATTTTCTGTCATAAAACCCATTGCTGGATTCACGTTTTTAAGCTAATGGGGTCTTACGAAATAATAAAGATTTCATGTATTTATTGGCTGCTGTGAACATTGTTCCATGTACTAGTTGTTCTTTAAATGGAAGGTTAAAATCCTATGACAATGTTAAAGAATGAGCTCTGTCTTTAAATGCTGCAATTACAACTATAAATTACTTACAAGATTTATGAAAGTTGCATGACAAGCATTTCCATTGATTACACATTTCATGCATTTCTTCATCCAAAAAAGAAGGAGGGAGGAAATTACAGGGTAGGAATGGGGGTAGCTGTCAAGAATTATCCTCTTACAAGATGACTATCATTAATTTTGTTTTAAGAGGTTTTTATTTCTCTGTTTTCTTCCCTTCTCTCTTTTCAAATGTAGGCAATTGTGTCTTTTTCATCCTGAGTTGTCTTTATTTCTGGGCTGTTGTTTTCTATGGTTCTATCTTTTTGGGGGAGGGAAATATTATCCCAGCTGAGCTGTTATTTATAGTTGGGGCTGGAGGTGGTGGTGGTAGAAGGAATTGGAGACCTTGAACAACTACATATTCCCACTTCAGTCCGAGTTTCCAGTGGTGATATGTCTGGATAGTGATGATAGTAGTGGTGATGAGACCATTAACAGTAAATCTGAAAAAACAGAGAGACCTTGAAGTTTGCTGTTGCTGCTGCTGCTGCTTCTGTTCTGTAGTCACTAAAAGATGTTTGTTGTGCGATGGCTGAAATGCAACGTGGAGTGTTGTCATGCTGAAGGAATGGCCTTCTCGTATGCCCACTGAAAGTCACAGTCACGCTCTTCCCAGCCTCAGTGGGAGCAGGAGTACACCTGCCCCAGCAAAGGGCCTTCTGCACTTGTCATGACCTCTGAAGACATGCTAAAGTGCTAAAGAGTGGCCGTCAGAGGACCTATGGCAACCTCTTTGGTTTTCTCATGAGTGCTGTGCAGTCCCTAGCATGGATCTTTTAGTGTTTATGTGTTTGCTTCTCAATAAGAGGGGAAGCTCATGTGATGCGTGGTGCCATCTTGGAAAATGGTTCCCCTTTCCCTTGACTGTGGTAGTTCAATATAACTAATTTCAGCAGCGTCCTGGTATTGCACAGTGAGACAGAGCCATGTTATTTTTTTCTGTTTAAACACTGCAACAGTGATTATATCAGAGCATAATGCAAACATGCTAATTCCCATACTTCATTAGGGTGATAGAATAAGTAATTCTGCATGTAACCTAAATCGTGTAAAATCAGTTCCATTAAATGGTATCCTTGTACAGATTCTGACCCACCTGGGTCATTCATAAGGGGCTGCAGTGGTGTGACAAATGAGTGATGCCAGTGATTAAGGTGCAACCACAAATGCTAATCTATAAAGTAAAACAAGGAGAACTCTTTGGTGGCTGCCATCTTCCTCTTTCTTGATAATGGAGAACGTTTTCATTACCTGAAAGAGTGGTCCTAGAAACTGCAAGGGTTCTTCCCTTCACAAAGTCTGTAAAATCATGTCTCTATGAAGTGGTTCATCTAGCAATTATTTTGTTATATCCATTTTATTTTTGTGATCAGGATTTGATTCTTTGTTTGTTTCTTAAACAATGCAGTGTATTTGTTATACAGATGATTCTTGTAGCTGGAGGGGGACCAAACAGTTCATTATTTAATATCATGTTAGTGTTTCTGAATAATAAAAAAGCAGTCCCCTACAAACTGTTTTTCTCATTTTGCTGGGCCACAAGAGATATCTTGTACTCTACCTTTCTTGAAGAGAGAATTTAAGGGGTGTACTATTAATCGCCTAACACATGTGACTGAAGAGAAAAAATAAACTTCAGTTTCACTGAGTTGAATATTTGACTTTTATTTTAAGAGTCTTCCTTTTGTTAATGTTGTTGTTGTCCCTGTTGCTGCTATTGATGTTGTGTGTGGAGATTTTCCTGTTCCATGTTGAAAGTTGGATTGACTCACACTTTTGAAATTATCAGCGCTCCCCAAGACAGATCATTCCTCATCTTAGCTTTTTTAGTAGTTGAACTGTATATATTTGGTTTGGGGATTTTGTTTTCAAGGAGATGCCATGAAATTAGAATAGAAGTGTTTATTTAGTTTATTTTCACAGAGTTTTCAAAACATGTTTCATTTGGCCTTCAGAGGAGCCTCCTTAGCATCAGGTGCAGGGCAGGGATAAAAAGTAATTGTGAGGTTGGTAAGACATCTAATGGGTTATATTTCTATAGCAGTAAATTTGTGGCAGTTGATGCCGGTCTGAAGGACAGTCTTTGTGCTTAGAATTAACGTTGTCTAATTATTTATATGGTCTAAAAATCCTTTAAGATCTAAGTAATCACAAGAAAATATTGTAATGTCTTCTGAAGGGAGGAAAAAGTCATTAACCCTTTCGCTGCCGTAGCTATGGGCACCCGTGTTGGTAAATTTTTTTTCCTTTTAAGAAAAAAATGGTCCTTTTTTATTTTTCTTACTGCAGGTCTACCAGGCTATGTTGTTGAGGTGCGCGGGCACATACAAGCACACACCTAGGAGCTCAATAGTCTGAATTGTTTGATAATGATGATGATTAAAAAAATGCTGATAATGATGCCTGTTGCTTAACCCATGTGCTGATATATTCATCATACATGTCAGCTCATTTGGGAAGAGAAGGCAGGAGGGACGAAGCAGCGCCAGCACGCACTCCGGAGGACTTGTTCGGTTCCACGTCCGAAAGCGACACCTCGACCTTTCACGGCTTTGACGAGGACGATGCGGAAGAGCCTCTCTCAAGCCGAGGAGGTGGCTGTGGTGGCAGCTCTCCCTCTGCAGAAAAAAAGGGCGGCTGCTAAAATAACTAAAAAGACACAAACTCTGAGCAATTCACTGTCCTTTCTACTACTAGGATTATTATTACCTTTTTTTTTAATTTTAGGTCCTTGGATTTTTGTTTTTTTGTTATTGTTTTTGTTATTTTTCCTGTGGGGTGTACACTGAAAGCACAAGTGTTTAAAGCTCTTGACAAGTACTTTGAAGAGACAGAAGGCTTTGATTTTCCCGTTTTTTTTTTTGTTTTGTTTGTTTGATTGTTTCTTTTAATTTGTTTTTCTTCCACCTCTCCCCTTCTCTTTCTCCTGGGAAACCTGAAATGTGGATTTAATATTTTTTTTAAATAGTGAGCAGAGTTGATTTTCTTGTCTTTTAATATATATATCAGCAAACCATGAGAAATACAGATGGGTTGGAGAGCAGAAAGCAAACCCAAATAGTTTTTTTTAATTATTATTATTATTTATATATTCTATATATTACTAGGAAAAAAAGATACTTTTTAAATAAAATACAAAAAAAAGTAATGGATGTCTACTTGATAACAGAACTGTTTCTAGGGAACCACTGTGGGCGGACTTTATCAGAGGACAAGGAAACCCTTGGTGTGATGGCTTCTGCCTTTTGAGATTTTGCACTTACGGTAGCATGCGGAGTCTGGCTCTACATATTTCTTTAACAGCTTGAAAACACAAACAGCTCCGTGGAAGACCATGACCTTGGGGAATACGTCCCCGTACCTCCTTTGGAAACCTTTACACGATAGATTTCTTCCTTCCTGCACCCCTTCATCTCCTCCTCACTCCGTTCTGCTTTTTTTCTTTTTCTTCGCTTTCCACCTCATGAAGAGCAATTTCCAAGCATAGGGATGGAAAATGAGTGGCGAGCCATAGACTTCAAAGATAAAACAGATGGAGGAGCAGAATTGTGGAAGAAAAAATATGGAAAAAATACCTCACCTATATTTTCCTTTCCATTTTTAAATTTTAATTCAGATCATTTTTTCCTGTGTCGCCCAGATTTTTCTCTCTGTAGTGTCTTGTGAGACACTCTTTGCTTTTCAATATCTTCTCTTGAAATAAACCAAAGCAATACTCATTAAAAGTTCCAAGGGCAATGGAGAAGAGAGTGACTCCTTCCCCACGACTGTCCCAGGAAAGACGAAAGATGCAGCAGGATTTCAAAGGTATGTCCCGGCTGAAATGTCTTCCACTCCTTGTGAAATCTGTGCCCTGGATTTGCAAGAGACCTTTGCCTGAGTTTACTTGTAGGAGTAAATCCTGGGGATTAGACTGTGTTGTGAATATGTGCCACATCCGAACCTCTCACGAAGCTAATGGAAGTTGTGTGGGAACAGGATCTAGCCTGGTGTGTACAGTCAGGAGCAAAGGCTATGGAAGAATTCAGTATGTAGGTTCCATTTTACTGTCCTGATGCAAGCAAAAATTTCCGCAGAGAGGGCAAGGTTAGGTTTTAAGGATGACATTTTACTGATGTGTATAATGCCAACAAATGGTGAAATCATGACCCCGTTTAAATTGTAGGATAAATTCTCATTTGGGCAGAATCTAATCCTGAATCTGGTGGTGTATGTTCATAAAGCCGGAAGTTAGAATCCAAATTCCAGCCTAACAATGAAAGATTTGGATATTTGTTGTCCTGTTGCATGAAAACCTATCCAAATGGATACCATTTCTTCTGTTTCTTTTCCTAGGATAGCACAATATCCTCTGTAGTACTCTTTCACCTTTTTTTTTTTCTAAAAAGTTTAAAGTAAAAGAAGAAATGGTCCAGTTGTGATGCTTCTCTCTAACTTTTTACTGTTGACTGTAGACATGGAATAAGCAGTGGACAGATTCTGCTTTTGTGTACATGGATGTAAATCCAGAATGATGCTTTTGACACTTAGACTACATTAATCATGTGTTTTTGAAACTATAGGAAATTGTTTTACAAAATGTTGCTAAATACCTCTATGTGTTTATAGCGTAGAACAGTGCATACAAGAGCCACGCATATGCGGAAGGAGGAAGCTGATTTTAAGCCTTCCCCATGCTGATAATCTTTTCCTGTGGTTATTCTTCTGTTCCTGCTGTAGTAATATAATCAATCAAATGTCAAATCAATGATGTTTTGTTGCCCATTGCCAATGAAAACTTTATTTAGCTTATAAAAAAAAATCATACTTTCCACAACCAGTGTTTTTCTAATTGAAATAATGCATGAGATAAATTTACAATACTATGCCAGTCTGTATTTACTAAAAGCCCAAATTCTGGATGGTTTTAAGAGGTGACAAGCAGGCTTATAGATGTCTGTTTTTCCAAAATCTCCGAAGGAATTTTTACTTAGCTTGCATATCCGTACCAAGAATATATGTGCATAGACACAGAGACACAGGTATTACGGTGCAGGCAGTAAAATATAAAGGGAGGGAAGGCAAGGTGGAAGACACTCCAAAAGCAAGTGCGAACAAACCAGGTCTTGTGTGAGGTGCTGCTGGCTCCCTTCTTTCATGTTGACCTTTCAGTAGACAAAGAGTAATATCAATGAAGTCAGTAGATGTCCTCTGAGTTTATGTTAATGTAATTGAGGCCAGGATCTGGTCCGCAGGTACTTTTGCTGCCATTTCTCACAAAAATATTATCAACCTGAAATGCAATAGATGAAAAAAAAAACTAAGTTCAGATTGCCTTATTGTGCTCCTCCTGCCCTTCTGTCCCTGAACTTACATTTATGTTGTTATCACTATATTATCTCTCCTAAAAAAAAAAAATTATTTCCCCTGCTACTGTCCATGTGAACCAAAGAAAAATAGAAATGGAGCAGTACATGAAAATGTGCCAAATGCACAGTAGACAGTAATGAAAGCATGATTTCTTGCATCTGTTTCTTGTATCCATGTTATATTCATGTCACACAGACTGGTAGATTAAGGAAGTAGTTTAAAATTTTCAAAAAAACACTGCTAATGCTACTTAAAATAGGACCAAACTGTGTTTTGACAGGAAAAGGCTTACAGGAGTAATATAGAGACTTCAGTTATCAAGAAGTTGAGGAAAGCTCAGTTCTCACAGGCTGAGAAAGGCCAAGGTTGGTTGGTTTTAGTGCTTTTGACTACTTGATTCTGTCTTACACCGGGCGGTGCGCTCTTAGCCACCTGGCAGCCCAGAGCTCAGCATTATTTGGCAGCTGCTCTGCTTGCACGGTGCTACATGCCGCTGCAGCCCATGCGCAGCTCTCCACAGCACTGCCGGCTCCGGTGCCCACAGCGCCTGAGCTAGCCAGCGGGAAGCAGCCAGGTTTGTCTTCGTGAACCCCAAGCCGTGTCAGCTGCAAGACAGACATAGTCTAAATGTACTTTTTTCCCAAGTGGAGTCCTTAGCATTGTCTTTTGTGAGCCATGCCTAACACATTCTGGCCTCTTCGGGAATACAAACAATAATCAGATGCCCATAATTCATTAAATCGGGATTTAGCTTCACAAATGCAGTCACTATAACAATGCATACAGTCTTAATCCTTTCGCAACTGAACTACCCGTCTTTGTGGCAACTGAGTAGTACAGTACCCTCAGAAAGAAGCCACAATAACTCACACAGTGCAGAAAAACTACCAGCTGACCTTTATTACTGATGGGATGCAAAAATACCCATCACTTACTTATATCATTAATATGCATATTGGCAGTCACTGGTTCAAGTTCTGAGAAGGAGGAGGATGAACTCGTAATTGAGGAGAGCAGGATAGTGCTTAGATCCCTCAAGATGCCTCATGATACACCCAATACAAGGGAAAAACAACATCTCCCAATCTAGGAAGGCAAGTCGAGGAGGGTGGTACTGACAACAGGAAGGTAGTGATCACAGTAGAGACATCAAGGTGAGGACCTGGGAGCTACAAGGGTACTTGTTTAAACTAGCTTGGCAAGTGGTGTTAACTGTGAGCATTAAATGTGTTGGTATGGAAACTAAATATCCTCAGAATAGGTGGCATGAAGACTTGGATGAAGGGAAGAGGTTAAGGTCAGCTCATAAGTCAAAATTGAAAACAATGCCAAGAGGCTGCTACAAGAGACCTCAGAAGGACAAGAGAAAAAGGGTAGTGTTAACAAGATAGAAAATATACAGGAGGAGGTTTAATAAGCACAATGGAAAAAAAAAAGAGGAGCCTGACACCAGCACAGCCAGGTCAGAAATGAGGGAACTGCACAGTACTGTTTTTATGTTCAAAGACAGATAAGTCCAAACCAAGTTAGGAAGTTATAAAAGAGAGGTTTTCAATGTGAGTTCTGGGTTGTACCTAAAAAAATACACCCATCTTTTAAATCAGCAAGAACTTTGATGCTCTGTATTCCCCAGTGATTTCAGCAGTTCAGAAACACCTGCTGTTCTGAGCTCCATAGGAGGATCTTTGAAGGCACAGTCCTTCAACTAAGCACGAGCCTTGCTCTTCCAGTCCTCCTTCAAAAATGTCATTCTTAACAGAAGAAGGGTATCACAAGTCTATCCGTGTACTCCCCTGAAGCTTATATGCTCCTGCACAAATCATGTCCCAGAATAAAACTCCAATACGAATTGGGAATAAAGGAATGTTTCATCTCAGGCCCTAAATCCAGACTTCTCGATGTTTGTGTAATCACATGACTTACCATCTTAGGGCTCGTTCTGCTGCTGCATGCTAAAGGATCTTAAGAAAAGACATCTTATGTCCTGAGACAGCCCCTGCAAGCTCTCTGGTTCATATATGGGGGCAGAGAGAAGTAAGGAAGTGAGTGATTGATTAGCGCAAAGAAAATCTGTATAGGATGTGCACTGATACTTAGCATATTCCAATTTGGGGCGCTTTAATTAGAGGACGTTTTAGTGGGATGAACCCCAGCTCTTGCATGAAAACAGATTAAAATTTTAAATACAATAATGTCTATTGAGAAAAAAATGAGAAAATATGTGATTGACATAGTATCTAGAAAATAATGAGAGACCATGAGGACTGTAGTAGAATGGGGATAGAACTGAAACCCATTTGGTTTCACTTTGTGCCTCCCCCTGTTTTCTGCATTGGATATTTATTTCTTTTACATGTAGTAGTGTTTGGAATAACATTGTACACATATGGCAAGGTAATAAATGACAAGCCTCGGCTGCTGAAACAAGACCCATGGAGAGCTGAGCCACTGGCTTCAGGGGGCTTAGCACTGGCCTCTCTCAGCCAGTGGCTCATGCTGGCTGAAGCCTCACCGTTAATACGCTTGCGAGCATGGTGCAGACAGGCTCCGAGATGGCCATTTGTTTGAGCTGAATGTGTTGTGCAGTCCCCTCCCTGCATTGTTTTGCTTTAGAGCTTTTGCATTAGGTAGTTATTCATTTTGAGCTCCAGTTTGCTATTTTGCAGTCCTCAGTGTAAGCTCTTGATTGAAGACAGAGACTCGGTTTTCTGCCTGCTGATGCATGGGGCAAAGCAGAAGTGTGTCCAGAGTCCCTGAATCCAGACTGTGCTGGGGGCCCACTACTTCTGGCTACTTTGCCTTTATTTGGTTAATTATTTTAATTATGTTTTGAGGCAGACCCTAAAAGCTAGCATTCAAATGCCACCAAAGTACGGAGTTTTCAAAACCGGCATCCTCATCCAATTTGCCTCTTTCAAATGGCAAGCAGTTTTACTGAATCAGTTCCTGAAGCAAACATTGTATTGACCCCACTGGGAGCTGTCGTACTTAGAAGAACAGCAAAAGCTGCCCAGTGTGTATTGTGCTGCAACAACATATGTAGATGTTTCCAATAAATGCCCACTTCTTATTCTCTGTGATTTTTTTTCTCCTATTTAAATGTAATTTGTAGCTATATGTAAAGTATGAGGCACATATGTGTATTCATGCTGGCATGGGGTTATTTTGAAAAACCCTCACAGTACAGGAATGAAGCCAAGCTGAATTTTTGCTGACTGAACTCAATAAACTCAATAATTGAATATAATAAACTCTATCAAAGTTTTTTTTTTCTTTTTCTTTTTTTTTTCTCTTTTTTTTTTTGGTTTGCCAGGTAATTAACAGGGTTAAAAAAGCCCAACCAAATACTACAGAGCACTGAAATTAGGTTGAAACTATTTTTCATTTGCCTGTATGTATTTCTCTAAATGTTAAGTTGCCAGTTTCGTCAGAAGGCAACTTATATAACATTTAGAAAAAAAAAAAAAATATATATATATATATATGTATCTCCGTGATAAGGGGAGACAACTAGTTCATACCTTTGAGTTATTCTTTCTTTCACTGTCAACTCTTAGGGCTTTGGGTCCTCATGTAACCCAGAACTAATATGAGATATATGGGGAAAGAAATGGGTGGGTTTTGCATTCTGTGGAAATAAATAGATGATTTTATTGGTGATCTGATACTGCTCAGGAGCTTAGCAGTGTAAAACTTAGTCTGCTCATGAACTGAATGCAGTGCAAAATGCAGCTTTGCACTCATTTCCAGAATTTATCATATTGCCGCTAAGCCAATGTGTGTAGTTGAGACTTCTAAAAATGTCTTTTGTGTAGTGCTGCATATCCCTATGGCTCTCTATAAATAATTAACAATATTGCTAATTAGAGCAGGACTTCACAAAGTCTTAACCTCTAGTAAAGAAAACATCTGAAGAAGCTGAGTGATGAAGGTTATTTAACAGCAAGAAAATTTGACCATGCTTGGTGCCTTTCTTGTGGATATGCTCCTTCATATCCCTCTTGTCTGCTTTGTACACGTTCATTGTTCCCCTGGTCAGTAGAAACTGAGTTTGCCTAGCTATATTTTCAAAATAAGCACTAAAATCCAAACAGTGTTGGAAGATTGGTCTGCATTTTAATTTTTTGTTTTTATTCTGAACAATTGATTTTGTTGTCTCTTGTGTTTGTTTAGTTTTACTTTGTGTTGCCTTTCCTTCTGCAGTCAGCCCTGCCCTCGTGGACTCCAACGTCCTTCAAGCAAGATGTTTCAGAAGAAGGCTGCAAGAAGCCTAGGTGCTCTGATGCTTCTCTCGTTGCCCGGACCCTGCCAGACCTGTGTCCCATCTAGCAGCGGAGCCCGGACTGTGGGAAGACGGCAGCCAACTGTTCAGAGAAGATCTGGGGATGCCCTAAGCTGGTGCAATACAAATAATTTTTTTTTTTAAATCTTGATTTCACTTTCTTTTAAACATGTGTATAAACCTAAGTCAAACTGGAATTGATCTACAGCAGAAATGACTGAAAAAAAGACAAACTGAAAAAAGAGACATAACTTTTATTTATTTCAATATTTAAGAGAGAAAAGAAGTGCTGAAGTTGCACAGTATTTTTGTTTGAAATACATTTTACTTCAAATTTTAAATGCAGTTTTGTGAAGACATGAGATTTAAAAAGCACTTAATGTAAAATAAAGACTGAATATTTAAGGAAAAAAATAATATGAAAATAAAGATCAACTCTGCTCTCTCTCTTACTTTAAAGAAGCCATTCATACATGTGCTGGGTATCTTTGTTTTTTGCAAATTGGATGTGGTAAGTGAAGATTGTTCTGGCTTACTTTCTCCCTAATAATATTTTCCTGTTAGATGCTTAAAACTTACTTTGCTGCACTGTGTTAGGCACAGTTCTGAACAAAACTGTTGGAAAAGCAAAGAACAGTGGCATATTGGCTGGATTTTTTTCTTACCAGGTTTTGTATCCAGTTCAAAAGACTGTCTTCTCCTGGTAGGATTGATGTATCTCTTCTGCATAGTAAAACAGGTTTTCAATTTAGTGAGTGAGAAATACTTTTACTGAAAGAGAGGCTTGAAAAAGGAAAACAACTCTTTTAATTTTGCTATTATTTAGTTTTTGTAGCTCCACAGCTGATTCTGAATTGGTTGTAAAGAAAGTGTCTCAGTGTTCAAGTGTTCTGAGCATGGGATGTCCTGTTGGAGTCAAGGATGATCCCATGTGTAGAAACTGTGTGTATTTAGGCCCTCTCTTAAGAAGCAGTGGACTTTGAAAAGTATCTTGACGCACCTTCATGTCATCTGTCAACAGCAGGAGTGACCTGGGAGGAGAAGAGTGAATTTCCATAGCTGCCTTCCTAAATTGTCCTGTGGGGTGACAGAGAAAGAAGTTCCCAACCTTTACTCCCAGTTGGGAGCCATCTTAAAATAAGACGTTCTATTTCATACAAACATTGGAGCACTTTGTTGGCTGACAGATCTGTTCACAGTAGATTGTGCGGGGCCCTTCGCTGTCGTGTGAAGCAGTTTGGTGAGATGTAGGGTAGCCTTGTGTCCTAGAAGAAGGGTATTGGTCTTGCCTCTGAGAGGGGCCAGGTCTAGCTGTTGGTGTAGACCCAGTGTATAGCTAGGAAAAGTGTCTTTGGTTATGTAGCATATGTTGGTTTTCTGAGTGAAAGAACCTGTGTCTAAAAAGGAAAAAGAAAAAGAAAATAGTGTCTTGCACAGAGGAAGCTGCCAGAGAGCCTGATCCTGCATTAGGTTTCTCACATCCCTAAAGCTAGAGCTGTGCTCTCCAAGAGGCTTCCGTATGTCAGGAGTAGAGGGTCTTGTCCTCTTCTCCCTTCTCATCTCCTGCTCCCTTCCAGAGTAGCATATAAGGCCAAAAATAGCAGTGAAAAATCTCTGGTAGACCTCAGTCCTGCTCTTGCTAAATTAAGTAACAACATGTATGTCGTAATCAGGCTCTTTAGTAGGATGGTTTCATTTTGTTCATTTTTGTTGATTGCTAAACTTGCAGTTGGTGAACTGCCTCTCGTGAAAGAAATAGAAAGATAGTTTTATTTCCTCATGTTATAACAAGACACACAACTGTAATGAAGGGTCTATAGGGTCTGTATTAAATATGTGTAATATTCTTGTTAAATAAAACTTCTGCTTCCAGTGCCCCTATTGTATATTCCTCTGTAAATATTACTTTATCAAACATATTCTACAAGGTCTTTTTTAGTGCAAATAATCTTCTTTTTAAAAGACATTATTGAATAACCCACTTGTACATAGACTTTTCTAAGCTCTCCGTTGTTTATAATCCTCTCTTTAAAGCTTAAAATAAAACTTCCTCCTCTATCGATTTTGTTTTCCTTTTCCATGACTGTATTTTGCTTTGTATTTGTATTTCTGAATGAAGCTTGAAGTTAACCAAAAATTCTCTTCCTTTTTCTCTTTTTCTTTCTCTTCTCCATTTGTTGGACTACAGTAACAGGTCCTGTTATTGCTATAATGAAGGTAGGCAGGAAATTAAATACTGCTTTTGTGTAGGATTCATATAAACAAGTTATTTCCCATCACACAGTGCTAGTAGTCGATCTTAAATATATTTGTATTTTAAGAACCTTCCCTATGAGCCTGATTGAGTGGTATTAAGGTAATTTAGACTCCCAGGCTGAGTCTAACCTACTTGAGATGGCTCTTTACACAGATTTTAGTGATATTGTCTTATGGTATCCTGACCCTACCACTTTTTTAATCAATGTGCCAGTTACTGGAATAACTGGCTGCCAGTTTCAAAACCTTGGCTTACTTTGTTGCATTTCATAATGCCGATGTGAAACCTGCCTTTATTTTCACACGTTTGATTAGTAGTAGTATGGCTGTATGGGTTGGAAAGGGGAAATACTGCTTCATATTGCCTGGGATCTGTGGCCTTTTCAGGAAATCTCATGTTTCCTTTCCCTAAAACATCTCTGTCATTTTTATGAAGCTCTACTGAGTTTCCTCTGCCTTCCCATCACATTCTCTGAAACCAATAGAGGCTGTGGATGGCTGCTTCTGAACTGGCAGCTGCTTCCAAAAATGGTAGCTGGGATTTAGTTTTTAAGTGATCTTCTGAGGTGAGTATAGGCCCCCTACCCTTTTCCTGGCAGGATAAATGACAAATAATAGTGCAAAAGGAGGAAGCACTACAGATCAAATCAGAAATCAATTTAGCAGGGCAATATAGAAATTACACTAAACCCCTTAGAATTGTATAGAATGAGATCATATCTGCACAATTTCTAATAGTTCTGTGGAATAGAAAGTATATTTTTGCAGCTTTTTTTCAGAGAGCTCATTTTTCTTAGCCTTTCTCTATAAAGATTTCAGTGTTTTGTTTCTTGATTCACTTGGGGTGAATATGACATGGAAACTGGACTGCTTACCTACTGATTTTTCTTTACCATGCAAAGTCTTCCGCAGATACATTGGAAGAAGGTGAAAACAAAAAAAGATAGTTTCAGCTACCTTTGCTCTTCCCAGTCACTGTGGCTCCTGGGAACTCCCTTGGGGTTCTGATAGAATTCCTTATGGAGTGTTTATTTGTTTCTCTTCAGCCATTTGGCAGCTGACTTTCTTTCTTTTACATGTTTTGGACACCGAGGGCCAGAGACAACCAAGAATGTGGAGGAAGGTACTGATGTTAATTCTGAGCAAAACAGAGAAGGTAGCTAAGAGGCTCTTCTTAGAGTGTTCACTGCATGATAGAATGGATAGCTTTAAGCCTTTGCCTAGTAACTTCGATTTCCTTTCTGGGATTTGCTCTCAGGTTTTCTTAAAATGTTGCTGGCTTACAAAACTACTTTTCCAAAGGGACTTCAGGGGTCAAGCAATCTTTTCCTTCCCCAAAGCAGAGTGAGATGGGAAGTTGTGTGATAAGCCCCTCTGGCCATTGCTACTCCAGCTTATCTTTACCTAGCTCTTCTTGGGCTTTCTGTTGTGCTGCATAGGACAGGGAGACCAACATGGAAATTGGATGGAGGGCAGAGCCAAATGCTGACAAATCAAAGAAATGAAAGTTGAAGAAAGGAAGGGATGCTCACAGCATCAGTGCACTTTTCTTGTTCAGTAGGTCATTGTCTCTCTTCCTGTTCCAACTCAGTTGTCATTTTCATTGTCCCCAGTGTGATGGATACGCAGAGCAGAGCTGGATATTTCCACTAAGGTAACCAGGAGTGAAAGTGTGTGTTGAAATTGGCTTTTATGTACGTCTGTCAACACTCTGGTGAGATGAATGAGATCATTCCCACCATAGCGCAGGTATTGTTACAGGCTGTCAAACTCAAGGGAACAATTCCACATAAGTCTTACTTTGAACATTTTTGTGGAGTTTTTTTTTTAAGCTCTGGATCTGGGAATATAAATGTTCTACATGAATGTTTTAATTCTGCAAAAAAAAAAAAATCTCAATAGAAAAAAATACCACTCTTCCCTAAGTCCCACAGCAGATTTCCTATGTCATCTTGGCTAGGAACATATCTTATTTTCCTGTTCTGGAGCAACATTTTTGCTGGTGAGAAGCAGGAGTGACAAGAGAAAAATAAAATTGTCTGTCAGCACTCTTGCGTCTAATTGGTGTCCCCACAGCCAGTGTTTCCCGAGTGAAGATTCATTTGAAGGATGACAAAGCTGAGAGCTGGAATCCTGAGGCCTACGAGTGAACTGAAAGCAGCACTGGCTTCCTTGCCTTGGCCTCAACTAGTATACTCCTCTGATTTAAGATTTATTCCAAACCTTTGCCCCATAATAAAAGAAAAAAAAAAAGTGATGAAATTTGCATGGTGGTGCTGTGAATCCTAGTTGTAATCAGAGTCAGTAGCCAATAGATTATTAAAAAAGCATAACCCTTTTCCTCTACACCCAAGCTTTTAATGCTGATTAACCGTGGCATAGCCTTCCCTCTAGCCTGTTCCATCTCTAGTGTCGAAGATGGGTCAGCAGGACCTCAACTACCTCAACATACATAGAAGACCATTTAAGCACTGCCTAGTTCCCTTAGTTTGGCTGGGCTTGGGACTATGCTTGTCTGAACTGTGGCTTGTTGTGTTTAAGATCTCTGTTTTCCCTTGGAAAATACTGTAAATTGTATTTTCTTTGCTTAACCAGAACTGGAAATTTCCAACAGTTTAGTCCTGTATTTGGTTTTAATGACATGAGATGAGAGCCATCCACCTGCAGCATGTTTTTAGCTCATCAGTATATTTCTCATATATTTCATTTGTTGCTGTTTCAACAAATGCCCATGCTGTGTGTGTAGAAACCCATCAAAGTTGTTATTTGATGACCTTTCATCCTGTAATTCTCCATGATGGCAGAACTACACCATTTACTTTTAAAAAGTGCAGATTATTCTAGAATGCAGTGTTATATTTGCCAATAATGTCATCCAGGTTATGATTGCAAATGTTTTCTGCTTAATGTTGTCTAAGGTAGCTAGAGTAGTTCTGAATGACCTACGGATGATGTTGCTATGGAAAAGGCTGTGTGCTTTGAATATCACAAGTTGAGTGGTGGGTTGAAGTTCTCTGACCTGCTGCTACCTGCCTGCATGAGGTTGCTCTGCTGGAAAGCTTGGAGGACGTAATTCTGCTTTGGGCTCAGGGTTGATGGATGTCCTGAGAAAGCAGACGTAGACCCTGTCAGTGCCTCATGTTGAGTGGTGTTATCAACAAAGAGCTTTGTTTCTCATACTGTTTCATGTCTTTCATAACAACCTCTCTAATTTACCTTCAGGTTCATACAGTAGTTTGTGAGTCTTTAAGAGTCACTTTTCATTCAGATTGAAGTCCCTTCTCATTGTGTTTCTCTTCGGGAGTCAGTAGCAATGTGGCTTCACTATAGGCTGTAAGAGGAGAGAGAAGGTGACCAAATCTTTCAGATACAGAAATCTCTTTTAGAACAGATTAAGAGTTTTAAATAATTCTGGAGTGTTGTCAAGCATTGCTGAATACTTAGCTTGCTAATTTCCTAGCTTGCTCAATTTCTTTCATCAGCCATAGCCTTTAATGATTTCCTACAGTGATTTCAGTGGCCAGTACTGAGGCTACCTGTCCAAGGTGAGAGGAAATCACTGGATGAGAACCAGCTGAAAGCTGTGCTGTCCCTGTAGGGGTTCTTTTACTTTACTGCCAGATAAGCCAGTGAGTTTTAGTCTCTGAGTTCATGGAGCACTTTTTACGGTGGAGTTTACCTAGCGAAGTTTTGGGTCTGTATCTTCTCGTAAATCATAGTTGCTTCACATCAGTCCTTTCTTGGGAGTGTCTAACACTGGCAAATAACACTCAAGGTTTTCCAGCCCTCTCCTGAGGCTCAGCAGATCATCTTAGAGGGCAGTGGATTCTGTGAGCCAAAATGCTGGGTCTTGGCTCAGCAGCCTGCTTCAGTAGCTGTTAGCATCTCCAGGAATACCTGGTCTTGGGCTTCTTGAAGAGCAGGCTCCAGCTCCTTTCAGCCTTTCCACACAGAGGACTGTGTGTGTGTCTCAAAGGCTTTGGACAGTTACTAACCATCCCCCTGTGCTCTCTGGATTCAGATTGCTTTGGTAGCCTTCTGGTGGCTCGTCCACAGCTATGCAGTCCTTCACACGGGGAAACAGGTCTCTTCTGGGCTAGGGAGACATGAGCCTAGGTTCCTTTGCAAGGTCAGGTCAGCCTCTTCATTAATGAGCTCTCCAGGCGCTTTCTCACTTCCATTAAGGATGAGATTTTAGAGGTATTTAGAGAGCTGGAAAAAAATCCCAGAGAAG
The DNA here is from genome assembly GCA_013389825.1 of Crypturellus undulatus. Taxonomy (NCBI): domain Eukaryota; kingdom Metazoa; phylum Chordata; class Aves; order Tinamiformes; family Tinamidae; genus Crypturellus; species Crypturellus undulatus. Next base: position 300,175 of record VWPW01030918.1, read on the forward strand.
AATTTCCTAAGGATGGGCAAACCCATTAGGTTCCTCTCTGATTGCTTATATGAATAAGAATTAGGCCCTGTTAGGTAACTGTCATCAAAAACTGCCAAAGATCCCTTGGGTAGCAGGACGTTGCCTAATAGGGAATGCAAGTGAGGGGACTGAATACCCTCAAAGGCCATTAAGGCTAAAAGGAGTTGGGGGTACCCAGGCCCTCCTAAGCTCTGTCTGTAGGTGGGCACTTCTAAACCTCTTTGCTTTGACAGGGCAGCCCATTAACTGTCTGGCTAAGCTAGTGTAGCAGTTGACTAAGAGCAGGATCATAAGACTTTCAGATCCCAATAGTAGCATGGAAGGTCAATTTTGGCATTAAATAAAATAATATACTGCTTTTATATAGCCTCTTTTCAGTTATTCTTCTGGCACTGGAAAAGAACATGACTAGCAGACTGTTTAAGGAGGGACATTTGAGTCTGCTGCAGCGGAACTGACTAAATTCTTGTGTAATATAAGATGATATTTAGAGGCTATAAGATACTAGTTGTGTAGATTAAAGGAATAGTATTCGCTTGTTACAGGTTAAAGAGTTGCCTGCCTTTTGACTTTGTTAATGTAGGGCTGGTCTTGTGAGCTCTGAGAAAATGAATAATGGATTTTAATATGGTGATTTTCCGCTAAGAAGAAAAAAAAAAAAAAAAGCCTACTGGTATGGTATCATCTTGTTACAGTTATTCGAACAAAATTGTTCAAAAGAAGAAAACACGATGGGGAGAAATAATCTTGGTTCAATTCCCAGTGAAATGCATTCTGATTTTCTTCAATGAAATGACTACTACCCTTTCTCTCCCCTTCCAAATCTGCTCTGACTTGAATGAAACATTTAATTTATGGTTATATTTTGCTTTCTTAAAAAACAACCAGATCAAGCTCACTTTTGAAGCAAGGTGCTGTTTCAAAATGAAAAGTCAAACTTTTTGTTTCTAAAAACTAGAACAATACGTCTTGACCTTTCTCAAAAATCTGTTTCTGCCTCTGCCGTTTCTTAACGCTTTCTTCCCTTCCACCTCCTTTTGGCTGAAACCAAATTCAAATTCAAATATTTGATTGACCGATTGAATATTTAGTTCATCCCGAAATTGCATCTTTTAGAAAGTGAGCTAAAACATTTTGCTTACCCCTGCTGAGCAAATGCTGATGCTCTGCAGGCTGCAGTTAGCTGTTGCTTCCCCTAAATATTGACATCACTAGGATTTTAACGGGAAGGTGAGAAGTAGTTGCCTTATTGATGAAAGCTCCATTGGCACCTAAAAATTGCTAACCGGAGGTTTTAACTAATGGAAAAGAAGAAAATCAGCAGATAAGGGGATTTTTCCATCTTCTAATACTGTATTACAAGCAATGGAGAGAGGGTTTTAGTGATCCTACCTGCTCAGTAGTTGATAGAGTTTCTCTGAATCTGTGAGTGGCTGAATCAAGTTGTTCAAAACTGTTTTCATGTGCGTTTTGTCGCGTGAGGCAGTTTGAGTCATGCCTGTGGGTGCAGCTACACGGCTGCTTCAGCAATAGCCTGACATACGGGCGGTTCAGCGGCTTGTGGCTTGTGTGGGAGAGCCAGACCCCGTGCGCTTACAGTGTATTTCCATCGGTTATGTATGATTTACCCATCCTACGCTGAATTTATCTACCTGTGCCATGCATAGTCTCCTTAGGTAGCAGCATAGAGGTCACTGTGTATGCAATGCCACGGTGTTTTCTGCAGAGTTAATAAGTTTATTTATTATTAAAATGATGACATTTAAATGTTTTCTCTGGAGTCTCTGGAGTTTGCCATTTGATTTGAAACTTCTGGAGCCATTGCTCTACAGCGAATGAAATCAGAGCTGTTCATGTTGCGCTCCAGAGAGAAATCTTGCTTATCCGGAGGTTGGGAATACTGTCTCTTCCTCCTCCGCTCCTCCCCTCCTCTCCTTCCCCCATGTAAACCAGCCTGCCCTGCTTTCCTCGGACAGCGGTCCCGGTGCGGGTGATGGCCCCTCTGCAGTGCTGCCCGAGGTCCTTGCGCTTGCGAAGGGCGGCGGTGACGCCGTGGGGCCGCGCGGGTGCCCCGTTCTGATGCGGAGAGGCCCGTGTCACAAGGCATCGCCGGCGTCGCTCTCTGCCGGGTGAGGTGAGCAGAGAGCTCGGGCGCCCCGGGGGAGCTGTGCGTCCCAGCAGCCCGGCCCGGACGCGCTTTGTGGGGTCAGCACGGAGGAAAAGCTCGTGCTGCTCGGGCTTCGTGTGTTGCGGCTTTGGCAGGGGCCTGATCTGTACAGTAAGACACTGTTTTTATGCAGAAATGGTACTCTGAGGTTCTGCTCTATTTGCAGCACAACAAGCATCTCCTCATAAAAACGGCTGAGGGAAAAGCCTTTTAAAGACAATGTTCAGCCGCCGAGTAGGAGCAACCCTGCTTGGTGCAGAGTAACAGCTCGAGGCTGCGGGTCAGATGTCCCTGTGGGCCAGGAACAGCCTCTGTGCCTGAACATTCAGGGCTCCTTTTGGCACGTTTGCAGCTTGTTCCCAATTGCCGGGAAAATGTAGGTCTATGTGTGTCCGATCCTGCCTTGCCCTCTCGCTGGCCACGGCAGCAGCAGCGTCGGGAGCGTCGGGAGAGCCGGTCTGCGCACGTGTGACCTTGGTGGCCCTGGTGTGCCGGGCAGCACGGGGAGGCCCTGCAGTCGTGCTGCTGTCTGTTTGCATTAACACACAAGCTTAGCACCAGGAACGTCGAGAAAAGGCCAGGCATTTGGATAGCTCCTGGAGCTGGTGGTTCGAACTGGTGGCAGAGCCCGTTTTCATGCTGAAGGAAGGAGAGGAGAGCAGCACAGCACAGATACTGCTTTTTATGGGGGGAGGTTGATGGGAGTTTTCACGTAGTGCTCTAGCAGAAGGCTATTCGGACTGTTGTTTCTCTAGCATTTAAATACCACCCCCATATCCTGATTGTAAGTAGAAATTTTGGCTCTCCTGGGGGCTGGAGGTGTGGAAGTGATGTCCTAACTGTGCTGCCAGGGAAGTAGATTTAATGCACAGGGAAGAGCTGGCTTCACCAAGCTAAAATGCAAAACAAAGCCCAATCCTCCATTCCTATTTTTAGTGTTTATGACCAAGTATTTTTGGTTGGTTGCTCATTTTGAAAGGGTTTAGTGAGCCTGCCAGTTGCTTGAAAGCTCTGTGGTGTGTGAGCGGGCCTGGCTGGGGACCCGCCGCGCATAGCGACGAGGCTGGAGCCGCGCGGGAGCTTTTCTGCACAGCACTCTGCCGAAGGGGAACAAAAACCTCGGGCACGTTGGCTTGCAGGTGGCGGTGATTCATGTTGCCCCAATATGCCCTTCTCCTCCCATTCCCACTTTTCCATCTCCATCAACTTTCCCCCTACAAATGCAAAGCCTACCGTGTGTGGCAAGGGATATACGGCTGGGGTACCAGGGGTCCCCCTGTTAGGTGTACCTGCCGCACGGCATTAGCATTCCTTGCCCGTCTTTCCTGGGCGGCTCGTGCTTTCTAAACGGGTTTGTTCTCATTATTAGAAGCTCGGTGGCTGGCATATGGGATCCACGCCGTGCCCGGAGGCGGGTTTCCTTCCCGTTGGTATTGGTAAGCAGCCCAAGTGCCTCTTGGCAACTAGCAGCGCGTTACCCAGCATGCGGCGCGCGCGGAGATGCAGCCGCGCGGGCTTTGTGGAGGTCACTGCGACCTAATTCACCCCCAGGAATTGTACAGAGCTGGCGCGACTTACCAGTGCATTAACAAGCTGATGCTTCAGCATGGGGTTATTTGAGTGTTTCCACATTATTTTTCCTGGGCGAGAAATAGCCATTTTGTCCAGCAGCCAGCAGTCTCTAAGAGGGGCCAGTGTGGGAGAGAGTTGGGTGTGTGTTGCTTTTCCAATGGGTCATATTGGGCATGAGGTATTTCCACTGGCTCTAAACTCGGGCCTCCATCTCTGACCCCTGCAGTTGCAAAGAGCTAGAGCATCGCCTGCTGTTGCTGCCTGTGCGTTATCACGTCTCTGCAGGGAATCATGCAGGGTTTCCCAGATGTGGCTCCCCGGCGCCGTGTCACTGGAGATGTTGCAATTCAGCAGCTTTTTGAGTCAAAGCAGGGTATAAAGCAGTAGAATATTGGGTCCATCTACGTGTGAGTGGTTCTCGGTCTCAGCATTAGTAAATGATCAAGGGTTGAGCTGGGGTGTAGTTGTGCCCCTTCCATTGCCTGCCTCTCTTTACACCTTCTACAGAGTTGGTGAGGACAGAGAAGCAAGGCTGATGTGCTGTGCCTCTTGCTTGAGCTCTGTCCCCCAGACCTGCCCCACAGTTATTTGTCACAGTCCAAATCTCTAGACTAAGTGGAGGTCCAGGTTTCAGCCCTTCGAGCTGGTTTGGAGTGACAGTGGCAGGCTTGCTCGGCCAGGGGGATTTACAGAGAGCAGCCAGCACGCCGGGAGGGCACATCCTCCATCCTGCACCCAGAGCACCAGCACGCATGGTCCTCCCCTCCTCCAGACCTGCCACCAGGGCTCTCTGAGCAGCTCCAGCTGCAACTAGGACAGCCTGGAGTTACCCAGGCCAAGGGCGACCCACCCCCCGAGATGTTACAGCTTGATGTTTTAATCAGTCTAAATAGTAAGTAATTCTCCTTTCCCCAGGTAATGTCAAAACCTCTTGTCTGGTTTTGCCACAGTAATGGGGATGGCCTGTTCCTTGGTCTCACGGCCCCGCAAATTGAGAGGCTTAGAAAGGGTGATCCCCTTGCACGTGCTGCTGGCAGGATGGTGCAGGGTGAAGGCTGATGTGACTAACACACCATCAGGACAGCCTCAATAACTCGCACGTGGCCCCTCCGTGTGCTCTGGAGGTCACCCCAGCATCCCATCCAGATGCTCCCCGCTGCGCTGTGCCGGCAGAACTGGAACTAGTCTGTCCTGCCCCCGTCTCATCTCTCTGTGCACGCGCCTGTGTTTGTACAGGTCCTTGATGTTGTTCATGCACATGTACGTCCTTTGAGCCAAATATTGCTCTCAATTCACTCTTTGCAGTCACTTTGTTCCAGTTAATGTTTCTCCAAGCTTAAAAACATTTTAGAGGAAATTATGCAGTGCTGTGTGGTCAAATCTGGAGAGCCAGTTGAGCAGGCTGGCTGCTGGACTGCCTTTCCTATGGCAAAGAAATACCCCAGCAAGTGAGGGGCACTGCAGCAGGATCTGCACTCCACCTGGGCCCTTTGGAAGCCAGATGTCTTCAGCAACAAGAGGGTCAGCACAGCAGAGCTATTGCAAAATACCACCTTCAAAAAAGCAACCATTTTATGGTTGGTTATGGTATGGGAGGTTAATTTCCTCAAGATCTTCAGCACAGTTGCTATTCGAACACAGGTCTATCCTGCTTTTGGTTCCTGTTGACTCCAGTTACACCTGCCTAACTGATACTGGGGCCGAACCAACATGTTTTGCACAGGGGCTTGTATTTGTCTCCTGGTGAGCTGTTAAAGAAGGTTCTCAGGCTGAATATCCGAGCAATCGTCTGTAATTTATGTGCCTTTCTGCGCCGGAACTGGCAGTGCTTGGAAGCGAACTGCCATCCCTTGAGTGCAGCTGGCTGCAGCTCCCAAACGCCAGCGCCGCAGAGTGCCCTGGCACTTTAGTGTGCGCTTGTTTTAAGCTCTGTCCACACTGGCCAGAAAGAATATAGGGCCAGGAAATAAACTAATGGGAACTATAAGCTCTGCTTCAGTTGAATGGCTTCAGAGCTCCATTTATTATTAAAGCAGTTAATTCTTCCACAATTACTAGCATATTGTGGCATATTAGGTTGGAGGAAAGTTGGTCTCTGACCAAATCAGTCTGACCAATCTATTAACGAAGCCCCTGAGTCCTTTTGGACTCATGTCTTAAGCAGTCCAAAAGTTCTGGCGCAGAGATAGCTGCGCCAGAACCCAGTATTACTGGACACTGGGAGAAATAGCCAGGTTTTCTCCTCTCCATCAGGAAGCAGGAATTCACATTGGTCCTACATACTCCTGTAGGACCAATTCTCTCTCTTTCATAGTAATGTCTCTGTTTCATAGTAATATTTCATAGTAATGACACATCAGCTGAACCCAATGCTGCCTATGAGTGAAGCTTCCTTCTCAGTCAGTTAGTTAGGTCTTTTCCTTGCTGTTCCCACTCCTGGAGTCCTGGACTTCTAGAAGAAGTTGTCCTTTTTGGTCTCATTGTTAAAAGACAATAAGTAGTGACCTAAATGTATTTTTTAAAGCTTAGTCATTTGAAAACTTGGCTCATAGATTTTGAACATGTTGGACTGGCTGTACTACAGAGAGCATGGTGAAATGCATTTTTAGATGGCCAAATGAGGCAGAATATTTACATCATAGCCATGCAATGGTGTCCCTTATTAGGATCACAATTTATTCCTTCTCTCTCTCTCTCTCTTTTTTTTTTTTTTTTATAAATAATGGTAATAATTTTGTCTGATGATGGCATCGGTCAGAGAAATGCTTATCTTAGAAATGCTTGTCTTAGAAAGAGGAAAATCTGACTCTGCATTTTCTTTGCATGTAAAGCTTTTATTTTTGGTTGGGTTTCCTATGACATTGGCCATTATATCTGTAGTATGTATTTGTAGTTGTTTAAAGACCTGAGTAGTTATGGAATAAATTCTGACACGAGACAGTCAGGAGCCCTGTGGGGTTTCATTATGCTATTGATTTTTTAAAAAATTACTACACATTTAAGAAAAGAACTGAAAAATACAACACTCATCTACCAGAGACATTGAGCACCAGATACATGTGCCTGAAGAACCTAGGTGAATATATCTTTTAGTCTGAATAAATAATTTTACGTTTGTTTGGAAAAAAGAGTCCTTGCTTATTTTTTTTTTCCTCAGTATAATCTCTCTTTTGTTTGAAAAAGGTTATTGATTGGATTGTTAACTTAAATAGTCTGCGGCGGGTGTGACAGAGCACATGGCTGCAATTAATCTTGCAATGCAGAATCCATTATTGAAGAAGCTCTAATGAGCCGTTCCAAGGCCCTCCCTGCACCCAGAGCGCCTGGGTGCAGCAGATTGCTCCTGCCCTTTAATGGCATTTTCCCTCTTTAGTGCTATACAGCCAGTGTAAGCAGAAGAGATTTTAGCCTTTTTTTTTTTTTTCTCCAGCCTATTTATGTTAAAAATTTCTTTACTGACCGCCTGCAATTGCACTGAAATTGCTCTGGTCACTAACATGGCTTCCCCCTCCACTCCTCACATCGGGTGCCCAACAAACAGAGTTTGCAATTAAAGCCAGTGACATGTGAAACGTAAGTGTTACTGTAAAATACCGTTTCACTCCCAGGGTTTAGGCACTTGACAACAGTCAGGGTTGATCTATATTTTAAAATGTTGTTTTAAGACAAAGGGATGAGCTGTAGGAAAGCTTCTCAGCATAAGTTTTACTGCCTGTATTGCCTGTATTTATTGTGGCATACCAGAAGTTTAGGTAGAGAGTAGTTATGGTAGATTAGAAACTGTCGATGTTAACATATCACCTTCTCCTTCAGCAGAGCAGTTCCTGGGGTGTATTTTAGAGTTCTGGCTAGTGACTCCAGTGACACCATAAATAAGAGCTGCTTCTTAGTCCTGCTAGGGCTGCGGTGCTGACACAGACATGTGAGAGTGATGCAGAGTTTGCCAGGGCTGAGGTACCACCTGGGTAATTAGCTGAGTTCCAGCTGCAGACCCTTTACTGCTCCCCTTTGCTGTAGGAAATGCAGTTTATCACATGCTTAGAGAATTGAGATGATTTCCTGCTCTTGAGCATATAACTGATAAAAGGAAGTAAGAAGCTCTTTTTCAGTTCTTGGGCTCCCATACCACAACAGAGTTTGCAGCCTGAACTCCATTCTGCAATGCTCTTTGGGTAGAGCAGGAATGTTGTAAGGTGAAGTACTTTTCTGATGTTTTAATGATTTTGAATCTGCCAATAGTGGCTTGTTACTTGCAGCTGTAGGGCTTTCTCTGTGGGATATTCTGCCACAAAGGCAATACCAAGAAAAGCTTTGATCTGGAGCAGGGATGGTGTTCAATAATGCAGCTCTGGTAAGTTTTAGTCCAGTGAATTTTCTCATAGGCCATGAAGAACACTGATTTTTGAATCAAAGTGGCAGGAAAACAGTGTTTGTGATGGAAGAGAGTGGGGAGAACAGGAAAAAAGTTTTTAATATTTTCAAATATGTACTGACATGCTTGCCTATGCTATAGTGCCTCATCATTCTACTGGCATGAGTAAAAATAGCCTTTCCAACTACGTTAGATTGGGGTCATGATACCACAAGGGAGGTTGTTTAATGTGAAGGAGGTTCTTACTTGCAGGCTAAAGAAAGACGCATCCATGAGGCAGTCTTTTTCCTTTAGACATGTAACGAGCCCCGGGCTAGCAGTGTACTCTGTGGCTATGCAGACGTGACTGTGGGCATTTGTTGGCCTCCTTCATAGCTGCAACATTTGGAGAGAGAGAGTGCCTGGTTGAGTGAATACACTGATATTTTCTGCAAAAGTTTCTTGTGTTCTTTGCTAAAAAGAAGTCACAGTGGCCTTCCACCACTGTTATTTTCCAAGAGATGCTCAAACAACATCAGCCTGTTTCTCTTATTTTTGTGGTGGGCATAGTTCTTGAGAAGGGACTCTAAAAGATGGGATGGTTCACTTCACGGATAGGGTAGTGTCGGTGTGAGATACCATGAAGAAAACAGAGGGTGCAAAGATATTTTTAAGGGGAGTGAGGAACTGGGCAGTTGAGAGGGACAGCTGGAGGAGAACAGGAATGAAGTGCTAAGGGGCAGAGCAGTGAACACACTCCTGAACCTACTGTCCTCCAAGGAGGAGAGCTTCTCTAGGAAACATATCTGCAGGGAGCTGTGTGTGTGTGCAAGCAAACAAGCATGTGGGTATGGGGTATGCATTTAGCCTTGATTTATTTTTGTAAGTTTGATTTCATTCTCTGTTTCTTTTCAAATGTGACTGCAGCTATTTAACTAGCTGATTAACTTGCGTCCCTGTATGAGTTGTTTTCTTTGATATATTCCAGCGCTGCACAACCTTTTTGGAAGCTGAGTTGTGGCCACTGGGATGAATTCTTCCCTGATGTGCAGTGTGGCACATTTCTGCTATTTATTGGTGTTTGGAATGAGGTTTTGTGTTTGCTGTAAATCAGCCCTGGAGAATCATTTCAGGGTTTTGCCAATTTAGTAGTATCAGAAAAGATATGAGGCCCTCTCAGTAAGAAAAGGTTGCCTTCACAAATTCCCTTGGACAGTTGAGATTTAAAGGTCCCCAGAACTTTAGCTTGTATTTGGTCCTGTGGAAATCTCAGTAAAACCTAGGTTTGACATTTCAAGGGCTCCAAAATCTAGTGATCTTCTAAATCAATCTGAGCTCATCAATACTGTCAAAACACTTCTTTATTCAACGGCTTATGAGATTGATATCAACTGTGTCATTGATCCCTTCTTCCTTAAATATCTCCTTTACTTTCTATTTAATTCCCCTAATAACTTATGTACACACGTTCCTTTGTTGGCTGGGCTTGGTTCTCATATCACTCCTGTGCAAATGTAACTGCAGAAACCAAGTCCTTGTTGCACTCTCTGGTGACAACATGACCACACAAAGGGAGGATATTCCTTACAGTGTTATTGCCTTACGCAGCCCTTCTCGGCAACTGTTTGCTGCACTAGCTAGAAAATGTAGACGCTTCTATATATTGTAGGGTGGCAGTGGGGTAGTGCAGCACTGCAAAATGCTGCAGGCAGGTGTGGGGATGGCAAGAGCACAGCTCTACTGCAGACGGTCATCGACCATAGCCAGGCCTTCCTGCTGGAGAAACAGCTTTCTGTTCCCTGCTCCAGCCTTCCTAAAAAGGTACTTATACCAAGGCAAGTAGAAAAGGCTGTGTTTTTATTTTATTTTTTCCTTTGTCTAAGAACAAGTCTGCTACAGGTGGAAAATCCTGGGCATTTGATGGTGTAAGTTCTAGAGTGAGAATTCAGCAGTGTGGGATGTGTGTGATTGTATTTGAGCTTTTCTGTGCACATAGGTGAGCACCTGGATATCCCCTGTCCCCTCTTGCATGCTGTGACTGCTGCTGGGTGTCAGAGCAGTGCCAAACCCAGGGCTTTCCAAGGAGGAAAGCAGGAGCTGCTGCAGGTGACCTAGAGACTGCCTCAGCCTCATACGGGTGGCTTGGGAGTACGGTACTTTACCTCAGCGGTATATTTTTCTTGTTCTGTTTTGCAGAAGGAACACTGATCCTACCTTTGGTCTGTTTGTTTGTTTGTATTTTCCCCTCCAGAAAGCCCATTGCTGACCCCGCTACTGTGATACCGCTGTTTTGCAAAGCTGGAGGCGACACGCATGTAGGGGCGGGAGTTGTAACTCTGGCAGTTTGTCCTTCCCGACTAGATGTGACTGTTCTGCTAGCTTTCCCTTCTTTATTCCTTTCATTTAGTTCATTATGAGAGTTGGCTTGGTTTTTTTTCCTTTCGATTTCTTGTTTTGATCCTGGAAGGTTAGCTGTGCAATTTGGTTTCTTCTGTGCCAACCAACTTTAGTGGCAGAGCTCTTAAAAAAAAAAAAAAAAAAAAAAAGGCAATATTTTTTCCATCCTGTGTCACCTTTTCTCTGTATGCCACTGCTTCCATTTAAGCAAAGTTTACAGAATTGCTCCCCCATTTGCACACAAGGAAGGGAAGCTCTGAAGTGCAGAATAACCTCACTTCAACCAGGTCTTTCAGTTAGGATGAATCAATGCTGATTGAAACTGTAGTCCAATTTCTATAAAAACAGATAGGCTCTCTGTGAAATTGGGTTAGTGTCCGATTTCACCCTTTCTCTCACTTTCTTTCAAAAAATACCCCCTTCCCCACCCCCCCCCAAAAAAANNAAAAAAAAAAAAAAAAAAAAAAAAACCCAACAAAACAAAAACCAAAAAAAAACAAACTGTTTTTAAGAGCTCTGAATAGAACTGCTTTGCTAATGGGGGAATGGGTGGGGATGACTCTGATTTTTCTCTTGTGCCCGGCAGCGAAAAGGTTAATGCCTGCTTTCCTCTGGTATCTGTTAGTCGCAGCCCATGTCGTGATCAGTCCATGTCCATGTGCGTTCTGTTCCCAAACTTAATGCCAGTTAATGACCGATAGCTAAATGAACCTTAATGATGACAGTTGTTTCCCATCTTCCCCAGGACACCCCACGTGCCTGCAGTTCACCGCAAACATGACCGAGGCTGTCAAAACCTATCAGTGGCAGTGCATTGAGTGCAAATCCTGCAGCCTTTGTGGGACCTCCGAGAACGATGTGAGTTTGTTTACCTTTCTATGCAAGCCGGGGTGCGTGCAAGCCCTTGAGGAGCACGGGCTGTGGGGTGGTGGCTGCTAGGAAGGGCCACTTGTGAGCTCTGCTCCTCCTTGGTGCCCCAGGCAACTGCGGGTGTTTGCTGAAGTTAGCACGGGTATCGTATAGGGTGGCTTAAGAGGACAGTGGTCTGGACACTTGCTCAATAGGGAATAGTTGGAGGCCATAAACTCCTGTTGTAGGAAGCAACAGAAGGGTAATATTTTCAACTTTGTAAACGTGAGTAGATTAGAATGGGCAATTAGCCTGCAGATGACAGTGTGCTGCTTCTGTCCCTGATTTTGCTTAGTTCACCGGCATTATTTTTAATCCCTATTATAAGACTTGGGAATCATGACAACACTTGGATTGGGAGGACTAAGCCTCTCTCTCATCACCTGATCACCTATTTGAGTGATTTCCAAGCTGTGATTCGGGGCCTGCAGCTGAACAGAGGGCTCTCTGTGCTCTTTTCAGGTAAACCTGTTGATAAGGGTGTTTGATAGGGGAGAAACTCTGAGAGCTCACAGTGGCTGAACAAGTTTAGAGATGGTCAGTTCATCTGCATTCTGTATAGCATAACAAATATGAAGCCCAGTTTTATTTTCTTTTTGCTTTATCATTAAATGAGTAGAACTGAAAGTAAGGAATGGCTCTTTTAGGAGCAGGAGATGTATTCAGAGCAATTTTTTCCCTTCAGTGTATGAAAGAGCTGCAGACCACATGGTGAGGACCAGGCATTCCTATGCATTTCACAGAGCATTCCCTACGCCTCTGAGATTTGGGGAGCTGGCTACGTCTAGGCTTTTGATGAGAAAACTTCTTGGAATGAGAGAGTCCCAGGTGTTGGAGCCTGGCAAAGTGGGGATGTCGGGTCTGCTCTCTCGGTTCAGCATATGCCCTGCCTGGCAGCTTTTGCTCCTGCATCTAGAGCCCTCCTTGTGATAAGGAGGGCTCACTGTGGCCACCAGAAGTGCGGTGGCTGATTCGCGATGCACAGATGGGATCTGTGTGGCCTTTTCTGATCCCGGTAGCCTCTTTGTTGCAGCTCTGTGTAAATGGCACCACTGGTGACGGTGTTGTGTTTGCTCCTTGACAATAGACTAATTTGCATCATTTTCTCTCTTCCCCTCTCTCCCCTCCTTTGCCCTCTCTCTGCACTCTCTCTGCAATGACCTTCCATCAGGACCAGCTGCTCTTCTGTGATGACTGTGACCGTGGCTATCACATGTACTGCTTGAATCCACCAGTCTTTGAACCCCCAGAAGGTAATGAATGTTAAATCATGCTTTGAAATGGCAATAAAAGCTCTTGTGGAGAGGGAGGAAATTCAGAAAGGTGACATGGGCCGAGCAGGATTAACAAAGCAGCAGCAAAGCACAGGCAGGTAGCAGCAGAAGGGAAGAAAATGCACAGCGAGATGCCTACTGCTATCTGAGAAGTCCTATGTAATCTTGTCTGGCCTCTCTCTCCTCTTCAAGACTGTGGCTCTTCTGAAGGTCATGGTACCTTATGATGTCCCGGATGGTGCCTGACACTCAGTTTAAGCAACTAAATCAATTTCCTATGAACAGTGACTTCTGCTTCCTAAGAGTCAGATCGAAGTCCTGGGCAGTCACTGCTGATGCCAGCAGTGACTGTTGTCAGGTGGTTGGATTAAGAGTAATAATGTTCACTGTTCTCCAGCCTGCCTGTCCCTGGGAAGGGTAACAGTTGTAAGGTCTGTGTTATGGTGCCAAGTTATATTCCCTGCAGAGATTTCTCTCTGAAAATACTCTTCCTGACTGCTGTTTGCCCCTTGGTTTTGAAGCAGAGGAGCTGATGCCTTTAAACTTATTGGCTCTCTGACTGAAATCTGTGGCAAGTAGCGTAAAAATGGAGGAGACACCTGAGTGGGAATGACTGCAGTTTACATGGAGGGTGAGACAAGAATAATTGCAAATCAATCATGCATTCAGGAACTAAATGTTTTTTAACTTTGATAAAGCAGAAGCTAAATTAGGAGGAGAAAAATTTGAAGTAGAGCTAATGATTGGTTGAGGCTTCTGCTTAACTGAGAGATGATGTATGAAAAGTGTCAAAGTATAAAACCCATATTGGAGATGTGCATCCCAGCTGTGTTGTGACTTGTGTAGAGAGCCTGTGAACACAGCATGGGGGAAGGCAAGCAACTCCAGTGTCAGGAATTCTTGATATCCTCCTAGAGCACATCACCACCACATATACTGAGAGTTTTATATAAAGGAAGGATTCATTCATTTGCAGGAAGCTGGAGCTGCCATTTGTGCCGGGAGCTGCTCCGAGAGAGAGCGTCCGCCTTCGGCTTCCAGGCCTGAGGAGCTGCAGCAAGCAAGAAGCACTTTGCTCCCGGTGTTGTTGCACCAGCACACAATTCCCATCCGGAACACACAGGCACAACCCACATCGGGACGAATGGACACTCAAATAAATGAAGAGGTATCTATGCCGTTCACTGTCAGAGAGTAGCTGTCACTCGTGCGGCACCTCCTGGGCTCTGCTAAAAGGACCGTGTACTTTCCTGATGCTCAGATGAGATCTCTTCACTGCTCTGCATGGTCGCTGCTTACCACATGCATTACGGAACAGGAGGGTTTATATCAACATGGAGAAGTCAATTCTGTGTGGCCTTGTGCCTTCTGTCTAGTCTTCTTTTTGAAGAAGAGATAGTAGTGTAACTCCCAAGCGATTATTTGGTGAGTGGTTTGGCTGGAAGCGGGAGCAGTTGTTGCTCTTCCAAGCTTGACTGGAAACCTCTTTGCTGCAACTACTTCATACAGGGGCTTTGAGAACTGTCCCAGTTTAATACTTCCCAAGTCATGAATAACACATAATCACTGAGAAAAATATGGATCAAAAAAATGGTGGCACTTTCTCCCCTGAATCAAATTTCTTGTTTTACAGGTTTTTAGAGATTTGGTTTTAGTGTGTCTGAAGGAAGACTAGTAGCCATGCTGTGCACATGCAGGTGCTTAGGAAATTCTACTGTGCTTGGTATTTCAGGATATCCAGCTGCCTGTCTCACTGCAGTTCAATTCACACCCATCATTTTATTTTTGTTAAAAAGCTACAAATGACTGTGGATGTAAATAAATGATTTGCTGTTTAGCTCAAAACTGAACAACAGCAACAACAACAAAAATTTAAGTGATTGTAGACAGTAAAAGTGTGAGTTTTATGAACGATCTAAAATAAGCTAAAAGAACAACATTGATTTAGGATCAAAGCACTACTTTTATTATTATTTTTTATTCAGATTTCTGCAATTGAAAATTGAAACTTTCATTTCAGAAATTGTCTAATCAGGACTTCCAGTATGTCCTAAGCCTTACCCCCCCTTTTTTTAATATTGTATATTCAAAGTAGTTATCAAGGTCTCGTTGAATTTGCAAGTACTTTTATCCCTGGTTGTTTTGTCTGAAACCATTTGTTTTGTTTTGTTGGCAAACCCATGCAAATTTGCTTAAAAACCTTTCCCAGCTCTAGAAAAGGGAGCAAATTACTGAATATGAATAATATGAAAAGGAAGCTTTTCTTAGTAGTTATTTTTAAATAAAAACATCTGTGCTGTATTTGAACAAATTTCTACTGTATAGGACAAGCAAAGTAAAGGACATTTTGCTAGTGGCTCGCAACCAAGGTGGAGACTTGATGAATGTTATTCCACTCTTCAAGTCATGTGAAATGGAGGCATATTAAGCAACAGCATCAAGTGATAAAATATTTTCACCATTGAGGCCCTTTCAAATAACTTGAGGTATCACTAAGACATTAAAAAAATCATAGTGTATCTTTAATCTTAAAATCCAAAATTATCATTTTGGGAGTGTGATGAATATTACAATTTATGCATAGATTAAATGGGTTTATAATATAAATGTATGCTTTTCTCAAGCAGTGTCTGGTTCGGGTTGCTTGATGAGTATATAAGGACATGGAAACTTATACTTGGAATATTTATATTAATTGAAACATTTTTTGCAAAACTACATGTCCCTGGACACTTGAAAGGACACTATGAAAGTGAGTTAATTTTTCCTCCTTCTCCTACTAATTACACTTAGTTGCAATGAACCCGTACTGACCTGGTGCACTTTTCCTCATTATTTGGCTAATTTCCTCACCTTTTGCATTCCGTGCAGCCTGCACCCGAAGGCAGCTGTGTCAGCTCACCTTCCATCACAGGCTATTCTCAGACTGTAGCTCAAGTATTCTAACCTAGTAGAAAAAGGCTTTATGAAAGCTTAGAAATTATTTATCCTTGCTGTGTTGGACCAAATCTCCCATAGCCCAGCTGCACTGGATACCCGTGGAATTTATTTCTGTGTGATACTTCCCAATCTGGCCAAACGTAGCAAGAAATCTCAGTGTTGGGCACTGAGAGGGAGCGGGAGCCTGTGGTCTGCTGCTGGGAGCTGCGTGTCTAGAAAAGGGGTATTTTGTCAGAAAGAGATAGGAACCAAGAAGTGAACTATTGAGGAAAAATGTTGTGGAAGAGCCGATGGCAGGAGCAGTGAGGTGGTGCTGGGGCTGGTGCTCAGGACACTTGAGCTGAGCGAGCTCTGTTGTAGAAATAAGTAGTCGGCACCTTCAAACCTGCTGGTACTTGTGGTGCCTTTGGGAGAGCAATAGGAATTCTCATGATAAATAATGATGAAAAGGCATGTGCTTTTGGCCTGTGTACTAGGGAGAAAGCAGGGACTCATCACCTGCAAGTCTCTGGTGGCTCCTTGCAGGTTTTTGGTGGCCCTGGCAGGTTTATTAAGTCAGGGCGCTCTCTGCCTGTGACTAAGACATTGCTAAATGAACTCTATTCTGTGCGAACACCTGCTTCCTGAATTGGTGATTTTGATCCGTATTGCTTTCTATTTTTCCCCTCCCACAGCCATTCTGGAGTGAACAATATCTTTCATGTTAGAAAATACTCCTTAATGGCATTGCTAAAGTTTCACTGCTAATGAGGTGTGACGGAAGAATAGATCTTCAATGGCAAAATGTTGTTTGCCATATGAGTTTAATAGGACACTTATTTGTGATGATCCAGTTGCATTTCAACCTCCTCAGCTTTGTGCTGTGTAGCTGGGCAGCTTCAGGTGACTCTTAGCAGCAGATGAGATCCAAGTTCTCTCATGCTGGGAACATCCTCCAGCTGCAGCCTCTGGTTTTCACAAACTGAGCCTTAGGCAGGAGACTGGAACATTCCTCTCGGTGACGTTACACTGTGTCTTGATGCACTCTGGAAATATTAATTGATCCACCAAACCAACCGAGCTGTGCCCATTTTGGGGGGGACTATGCAAAAATGACCCAGTCATGGGAGTGAGGAAGAAGAGATTAGAAACTTTGAGAATCCATCCCCTGTCATCTGTGTGCACCCTTGGGGATGCCCTTCCTGCATAACAATAGGTGTGAATGGCTACATACGCTACTAGGCAAATTCTGAAATGGCGTCAGACTCTGATCTGGTGTGAGCAGGCACATTTCAGAGCTCTGATGTTATATGGTCCTCTCTTTCTTTGACAGGACATAGTATTTTGCATTTCCATCAACTGTCTCTTGCTTGAAGCTTGACATAGGACATGGAGGATTTTGACAGTATTTTTCCTGTCAGCCTTTATAAAAGGAAATTGATATATTAAAAAGTAGGTTTGTCATATGGTGGGCAGTGAAGAGAGGGGTACGTTTTTACTGAAAGCTAACAAAGTAGAGTGGGCAGTGAAAGCTGCTAGACAAGGACAGCTTAGATTTAATCCTGCAGTCTGAATTGAGATACAACTTAAGGTGTCCGTTGTGCCTTCTCCATGCTCTGGAGAAAACTGATTTTACTTTTACTTTTTTTTTTTTTTTTTTAAATTGATGTACTTGAGAAGCATGATGCTGGAGAAGCATGCCTCTACCTGCTGTCCTCTGTGGTGGAATTCACACTCCACATGTGAGCTTGTTGGCAGCCCTTTGAGGTGATGAAGCGCTGGCATCTTTCGAAGTCATCTGTGTAGGCAAGGCAAGCAATATTTTAACCCAAATTGGAGCAAACCACCAAAGGAGATGGTAGTTTCTGGATCCTTGAAGTATTCAAATCAAGAATGGGCAGCTTCCTAGAAGACGTAGTTCTGTTAAACATGAATTTTGTCAAACACAGGAGTGTTTGACTGAAAAAGATGTTATACAGGAAGTCAGAGTAGATCATAGAATGCCTAAGGTTGGAAGGGACCTCTAGATGATGTAATTGTTCTTCCTCTGCTTATAAAAACAGATGTTAACCAGTTGCAGGGATGTATTTCAATACAGGCTGGATCTGAAAAAAGGGTCCTAAACATGTTTGTGAAATCTTCATTTTTAACCCATTTTGGATAACTTTAAAAATTATTAGATATAGAAATTTACTTCTACTTATGTAGTAGAGGTCCATCATTTCCTTGTGCCAATGATAGCAGCTATATTGGTGTTTTTCTAGAGTCTCTCTCTCCTATTTTTTTTCCCTTCTCCCAGAGAACAAACAACTCAGACTCTGCTGAACGAAACCAGGGTTCTCTCCATAGTATTTCTGGGCTGTGAGCTATATGCCTTGCAGTGGGTTTTCTGCCTTGTAGTGTGAAGAGTGGCTGGGGAGAAGAATTGCTGTAGATCTTCCAGGGTCAGCCTTGGGAACCAGAGGGTAGTGAAATGGTCCCCAAAAGGGAGTACCCCAAAGCTGAACCACTGAGGTAGATGTACCCATTTTACTGTCCCGAACCACACTTTCCCTTTAGCTATGAAGAGCTACTACTTCTGAACAGCTTGATATGGCCCCCATTCTGCCTCCATAAACTTGACTTGAGAACCTAGGCTGAATTTGTAGCATTTGGTAAATATACCTTAAATGTTTTGCCTCTTTTAAGGAAGCGTTGCTCTGAAGTTTTAAATTGATATTTCTGACTTTTCTCTGAAAGGGAAAATTCTGGCTTGAATGAAGAATCTCCAGCCCAATGTAGTATTATGGGGCTGTTGTATGTTCTTTACACCTATAGCATGTGTTTTGACAGGGGTCGTGTGGGATGGGAGAAGTGGCTGGGTGCAGAAAGGAATATTAATTAAGCTTGTCACAGCCAACGGGTCTGTGTGAATTGTGTGCAGGGAAATTCCAGGTAGAGCTGGGTACAGTTTTACTGCATGTAATAAATTAATTTAAAAAAATGCTTTTAAGGAAACCACAGATATTCACAAATCCATGTTGAAGCTGACAAATTGTTTCATTCCCAAAATTTAAGGAAAATATTAGAAAAGCTGAAAATGCTTGTTTCAGTCTTTTTAAAGTGAAGCATTTCAACACTCAATTTCCAAGTTAATTAAATCTTAAAATAAAAGTATGAAAGAGCCTGTAATTGAAATGAAATTTTTAATTTAGGGGAGGAATTTTGCAAATTTTCCAATTTAGTGCCGAATGTTGATTACTCCAACACTGGGTGTCTGGTTAATTCAATTCCAGTGTGTGAAGGTCTTGAATAATAGAAAATGTTACTGTATCTATATAAAATGAAGAACTAAAATTACCTCAAAGTTAACAGCCATGGAGGAAGAGAATCATTTGGGGTGATGTGAGTACATTCAGCTAAAAGATGATGAATAAAACAGAAAAATGTAATCTTGAATGCTAAAACTATTTTCCTTTAGTGAGAGCGCAATAATTTATTGATCTTATTTGTGGTCTATCTAATCAGGTGGCAGTGACAGCTATTAGCCTGTAGAACTGCCTTTCCAAGTAGAAGTGAGAGCTACTTCATATTTTCCAGATATAAAAGACTGGACAAAGCAACAGAGAATATATCAGGAACAGTTTGGCACTAGGCTGGAAGGACAGAAAAGGAGAAGGAAATCACAATAAGGGTTGTCTAGTTGATTTTATTAAGGGAGACAGATGGATGGCACAGATGAAATACTGCCCTAAAACTTGAGTTAACCAAGACTATATTTTTGTGAAAATAGGTCCCGTGGAGAGGAGAAGGCAGACTGGACAGGTGTTGCTGCTTGGTGAGCTCCTCCTTTCCGTTTACTGTGCCCATCAGTCGTTTCTCACCTTAGACATTGAACACAATGCTTGGGTGCACACATCTTCCTTGGGTTTGTGCAGAGTGGGAAAGAGTGAGTTGATCTCTGGATCCTCCTAAACTGAAGCAAGCAATGCATCTTTCTGGTGTCCAGCTCTTGCCGTTCCCTCTTGCTCTGGCAGTGCATGTGCCTTCTAGACCTCTGGCAGACAGACTTAAAGAAAGTCCAAGTCCTCTCCTCTAGTTGGTTCCACCATTATTATATCTTGAGCAGCTCATGCTTTTGTATGATATATTAAGTGACAAGATGTCACTTAACAAGTATGTGTTGATTTTAGTTACTGTAGCACAGGACGCGTGTGCCTTCATGTGGATGTGCCTGTGCTCATGTGTGCCCCATATGTAAGGGCTGTCACCAGTGTGATTGGTGTAGACACCAGGACAGGGGTCCTGCCATGCAGAGGTTGGAGGGTTTGTTGCTCTTCTGCCCATGTTTCTAGAACATGAGGTCTCTATTGAAACAACCCATGTTGAGATGGGCAAAAATGTGCACATGTTAATTGCCATACATAGGCGATTAATCACCACTGACCTGAGAGGAAGAAAGCCCATGTGGCAGAGCTACTCATTCTGCCAACTGCTGATTTAGAAAGCCACATCTGCTCTGAGTTGTCTGGAAAGTGGAATTTCCATTTTATTCAAGTTGAGCTATTAAGCATGAGTTTTATCTCCACGTACAACGGGCTGTGTCACCGCTAGGGATAGGTACCCAAAGCCTCTGGAGAAAAGGGAGGCTGACAATCTTGGGCTTCCTGGTAAAGCACTCGAGCCCTTGCCAGCTACGTGCGAGTGTTGAGAACTGCTGCTTACTGCAGTGCTGCAACAGGTGGTACTGGAGGAGGGGGAACAAGTTATCCTGCGTGATTCTCTGCGCTGGGAGATGGGACTAGGGGATGCATCAGGAGCTGCATGCCGAAGGCCCAAGGCCCTGCAGAGCACATGGAAAGCTTTTGCTATCCCTGCGTTTCCTTTTCTGTTCAAAGAGGGCAGGAGCTGGGACTGGTGGGCAGCCAGATCTGTTTTCAGTGGTGAAATAATTGCTACTAATGACCTCCAGCCCCATGGGTGCCAAACCCAGCCTGGTTTATGGAAGATAGACTTGGTGGTGTTGGAGGGGCATGGAGAGAGGAGGAAGGCTGAAGGGAAGTGCTCTGCAGGAACAGCTGCCCAGCCTGCCGGGCGGCAGCATCGCTGGGCATAGCAAGGGCAAGAGTGACGGACGCTGCCACGCGGTGTCCTCAGCCCATGGAGGAGCGTGTTCCCCACAGAGCAGCTGGCCTGGCGAGGCGCGAGATCCTGGTTTGGCCATCCCCATGGCCAGGTTTTAGCACCATGCAGAGACAAGCTGCATTACAGAGCATCTCCAACTGTATTGCTGGCAAGGTTGGCAAGACCCAACGTGACTGTGTAGTGATGTGCTTAATGGAGAATGTGTGGAAAAGATAACCAAGAACAATCACTTCTGGGGGCTGGAGAGAGAGGGAGTCCCCCTTTATTTCATAATGTTGATGGGACTGCCAGGTGTTTGGAACCACTAGCTTATTAGTGTGTGCAATGTGTTTCTGACAGGGTGGACGAAAATGCAAGGTAATGTTATTGTATTCACCTGTGCATTTAAAATACACATAGTTACTATTATTTTAAAATAGGAAACCTGCCATTTCCAGATCAGCTTGCCTCCCCATGCATGCATAAACTTAACAATAAAACACTTCATTCTGGAAAATTGCAGATTTTTCCAATATTGATATTTCCTTTGGGACTTCTGCCTGTCCATTCACCAGTCTGGTGCAGTTCACTGTAACAAATTATAGGTTTTACCTCCCCAGTGGATCAGGAAATGTTCTGGTTTCCCTGTTTTTCAGCAGGTGAGGTGAGAGAAGTGCAGTTTTTATTCTTTTCTATATTTTCGGTGAGTTCTAAAGAAAAGTCTGTTTCATGCTCATCTCTCCGTGTCTTGAATGAATTGGTTTGGAGAAAGTTCCTTTTTGTGGCACTTGCTGGGTCTTTGTTAGCATCTGTCTCATTTGTGCATGAGAATGGAGTTTTGACTTGGAAAGGTCTATTTTGCTCTTGCCATATAAGACTTTGTTAATTCTCAGCAAGGAATCAGGTCATTCCTGGAATCCTGAAAATCAAGATAGAAATTTTCTTTAAATTTCTCAAGACTTTAAAAGAATGCATAGCAAGGAGGCAGAATAGCCTCTAAGCATATAGATTGTGCTGGAACATGCTCCTTGTTCCTATCCTGGATTTTCTGGATCCAGGTTCTGGAGCTGTTCAAAATCAAAGGAAGAGGTATGCATCACGTTAACATATTCTTCCTTTCTACTTTTCCCGATTGCCCAGAAAGGGGGAAAGGGAAGAGGATAAATCTGTGCCATCATAGCACATCCCTGAGATATAACCTGTGATGTCATCAACTTTTAAATGCACTTTAAAAAAGCTCAAGTAGTGATGCCAAATTACTGACATCCACGTTAATATATTGGTAGAGACCCTTATTATGTGATGCTGTAGTATATAATTTCAATTAGGAAACTTGGTTGTATATATAAATACCTTATTAATGTTGTTTACTGTAAATGTGGCTCACCTATTAGAAATACATCTAGAGTCCTATATGAGAGTTAATTACCTTGAAAGAGAAGGAGCACATAGAAAACATTATTTGGTTCGCCAAAGGCGCACCAGCATTCTTCTTTAAAAAAGGCAAAATGTTATCCTTTACAACATAGCTGCAGCCATATTTGGAGCATCATTTGTCCACATGAAAAAGACAGGACAGATGCTCAGCTTCTCTAAATCAACATTCCTCCATCAATTTTGAGACCAATAGGCTGGCCTGGTATCTTGGAGAGCTAAACAGAC
This sequence comes from Crypturellus undulatus, assembly GCA_013389825.1. NCBI lineage: Eukaryota > Metazoa > Chordata > Aves > Tinamiformes > Tinamidae > Crypturellus > Crypturellus undulatus. The sequence continues at coordinate 322,550 of VWPW01030918.1, forward strand.
TTAACCTTAGTCTTTAATCTTTACTCAGAAAATTGTTTCTTAATAATTAATTGCATATAACATAGGAAAATAGGTATTTTTTATCCCTGACCAATCTGTTTTGTTTATTCTCAGCTCTGACTCAGCCTGACTCTGACACTGCCACTGTCAGGCTTCAAGGGAAGGTGAGAAATCTCTGCAGACGGTACCTGCGGGGTAGCTAGCAGCTAGGTAATATTCCTCCTGAACTCCAGGGAATTTGACTTGGTTGATCAACTTGCAGTAAATTGCCTTTCATTTTCTGCAAATAACTCAACAGCAATAATATTGTCATATTAGGAAACAGAAGGCACAGAAGTACATGATCTTCCTCTTCTGGATCAGATTATTTTGCCGACTTTAACCTCCCCTCTCTTACCCCATTTTAAACTGTGCCAGTCTTTGATCTGCTTTTCTCCTCAAAGGGAAAGCATTTTCAGCCCCTACCACTTTTAGTGTCTGTCCCTAGCATAAGTCCTCTTCAGTTTCATTTGTTTTGAGACAGGATGAAATAAGTGGGGCATGCCATAGGTTTACCCAATGGCATTTGGATCTTTTAAGCATTATTTTTCTTCTAAATGTGCTTCCTGCCGCTGTTTGCTTTTTAGTCGCCCCTACATGGGGCCACAGCCACCTCTGGGTTGTTTTTCATCCTTGCTTGCAGCTTGTCTAGAGCCAACCTGTGTTCAGCGCACGAAGCGGTGCAGCTTTTCCAGCACGCTCGCCCTGCTGTCCCCGGGGCTGCAGCTGGGGAAGTGGTCAAGCTGGCAGCGCGTGAGCTCGCATCCAGCACGGCTGCTCCCTGGAAGCCAAAGTGTTGCCTAGTAACCCACTCTTGGAAGTACCAGGAGCATTTTTCAATCTGTCGCGTTGGCAGAAAACACTGGCTTCTTGATTTAGAGACACTGGGTTGTGCTTAGCAGAGCTGTGCTCCATCACCTTGCATCCATTGCACTCTGCAAGGAAGGAAATGCCCTTTTTTTGCAGAGGGACTGGGAAGAAGTGCATCACAGAGAGGACTTGCCCAGGTTTGCATGTTCTTTAGCCAGTTCTTCTGACTTCTAGTGCTCACCATACCCTTCTTCCCATGAGAGATCTTCTCTCCTTATGAAAGTGCACTCCAAGGTCCTATAGCAATTGACCAGACAGGACCCTGCAGCACCTTCATCTATTATGAGACACTACTGCAATAAAACATGGCTGTGTCACACTGAAAGTGGATGAGGTATTGCAATATTTATGTTGTAAGCCTCAGTGTCACGGACAATTGCTACAGAATAATGTATGTCTTTTTTTAATGCAGTGGAGTCGCAGTGGCTTCACAAGAGCACACGGAACAGAAACCATCGGGGGATTACATGGTTTCCTCAGTTATGTTCAAATTATTGTGTTCCTGAGAGTTAAATGAAAAACATCCTCTCATTTAAAAATAGACTATAAAGACTTTTCAGTTATTTTCCATTTCCTCTTAAAATAAGTTAGGGAGCAAAATATTCAAGAACTGTGTTCTGACTTAAGAGACTTGCTCCTTTATCTGATGCTGGTTTATCTTTAAAAGTGACTCTAAGTAGATATATCTTGGTGGTTTTTATTTGGTACCTCATTGTTTTTGCCATCAACCTACTCATGTTTGGAAGTGGGATGATATTCTAAGCAAGGTCTAGTTTCAGACCCTTCCCAACTCTTCGTATCATCAGACTTAGAGCCATAGACCCTTTTAGGGCCCAGTATCACCCGTGGCTGTGTCCCTGGAAGCCCTCTGCAAAAATCTGAAGAGCTCCATAAGAGCCAGAGCAATCTGAAGATGTTTTAGACACGTGTTCATAAGAGTCTCTGCTGGTTTTCAGAGGCTTGCTGACTTGTGGCAATTCTCAATATTGAGGGTGAGGAAATTGGTAAAAAGGTTTGTTTATTATGAAAATCTCTGCTGGTATAAGGTCAGTAACACATGACAACCACAGGCTAAAAATTAACACAACGTAAAGATGGAATCCCACAGCCTGAGAGGGTCCAGATTTGTTTTCTTAGGAAGTGAGTATATTCCTGTGGACTTTTCTAGCCCGATAAGGTTTTTTTGTGGAATAGTCTTTCAATTTCTTTTTGCGTTTATTTTAAATACAGAAAGTGACCAAAAAATGTTCCTGATGACTCTTGAGTGGTCAGTGTGAGAACAATGTGACGATCCCCTTGTGGGGCCGAGAGTAGAGGTGCCATCTCACACAGTTATTTAGCGGGAACTGCCTTCTGCAGGGGCCAGGAAATGTCTTTGGCCAGGGAGCCAAAAAGACAGTGGAAGCCTGATCTACATCTGCGTTTCTAGAACTGGCTGTGCCAGCTCAGGATTGATGGAAATCTTGTCCTTGTGATGCTTTGGGGAAAGAGGTTTCAGAGAAGCACTAAATGTACAATCCACTGTTTGTTTTACTAGTAGAAGAGTATCTGTTTCCAGTCCTCTAATATCTTGACCTTGAGGTTTGTTTGTAATTAAATAGCCTTGTGTTACCAGGTAGCCATTAAAGCAAAAGGACTTTTGTTATGGAGAAGAGGGGTAGGGAGGAATAGCTGGACTGGATACCTTCCAGGCAGTACCTGGAAAGCACCTCCATTCCATGTAGTCACAAGGGAAAAACACCCCTTTCTTCTGCATATTCTGCAAGACAAAAATGAGTTTAGCTGGGAGAGATTTCAGAGAAACTGAGGTAGCTATGAAGCAGGGAGTACTTAATAAATGTTCATTCTTGCCATTAGTTTTAGAGATTTCTACTTGTTCTTGTACAGGCACCTTTTTCAATACTGGGGATGCTTTAGGTTATCTCTGTCTCATCCAGTGGGGATCTTCTCATTATAGACAATGAAATGTGGGTTTGAACCTTCCCCATTTCCTTACTGTAGATAAACCCACCTCTAGCTGATAGCTGTGTAGGCTAAGTGCATTGCAGTGACTTCTGTAATGCAGTAACTGTTGTGTCAAGATAAGATGGCTGGAGAAAACCAGGAATCCCTAAATTGTATTGTCAATAGAAAATCAGTAAGTAAAACGGTAATACAGCAGAAAGCTCCTTACTCTTAGCAGCCATCATGTTTTCTATAATATGCCAAACTCTATCCCCTAAGGAGCACCTCTTATCCTCTTTACAGCAGAAGAGAACTTGATGCAGTTTTATTCCAAAATGGAGCCACTGGTATTTGGACATTTCATAATGTACTGATGATTTGAAAAGACCAGCCTTGACATAGGTTTGCCAACTGCCATAGCTTCTCACCAAAATAACCTAATATCAGCCAATGAATAGGTAGGGGAGTTCTGGGCTGCTGGTAACTGAGCTTGCCAATGAAATTTTGGTCTTCAGGGTAACCAAGGTAAAGAGATTTTGTACCAGGAGAAAAACCCTGCAGTCTCAGATGAAACCAGTTGTTCTGAAAGTTGCAAGGTAGGTGCAGAATGCCACACAGAATGACTGCGAGCCTGAAAAGAATAAAGATTCAGGCATAATACCACAGAACTCTCTCTCACTTCAGAGAAATAAAAACCCTCCCATAACTGATGCAGAGGCTGCCATGTAGATGAGCTGCCAGGACTGCAGAGAGACGTCACTGAGCCCGGGGGCTTGATGCTTGGGATTTCTCTCCTTGTCATGGTGTCTCCAGTCATGTAAACGTACATGAATAGGAGAAAAATGTCTGTCAGTACTTTCAGATTCCTTTCCTTTTCAGCTGTATACAATACCTCCAAGTTGCCTGTTGCTACCCGACGTGAGCCCTAATTGGAGTTTACACTATGCTGCTTGTTATTCATTTACTTCTGATGGCCACGGACTAAGGCTACAGGTTTGGGAACCAGTACATAATTGTATGGACAACTCCTGTGTTATTTTTCTCCACCTTTTCTGTAAAGTGTGAGCCTTTCTTTTCGAACACTGAAGTGACTGTATCGTTACAATGTGCGTATGTAGAGATTTGTTTTGATATGATGACTTGTGTGGACAACCGTTGCTCCTTTTATCTCACACCCCATTTTCTTCTGTGCTTGATATCTTCGCCAGCCTTTTGTTGGGGAGGAGAGGTCCTAGGGTGGGCTCTTACAATTCAAAATTTGGCTTTTTTGAGGGTAAGATGCACAGCTTTGAGCAGTGTGAGCACCCAAGATGCTTTCAGCTATTTTTCAGTCCTGATCTGACTACTTCTAGGAGAATCAGAATGGTTTTGAAACCATCAGAAAAAAAAAATGTTTGAAGCTAGAAGCCAGCACGGACCAAGAGGGCCCATCAGTTTGTCATGAATGGGAATGTGCATTATGTTTCTCCCCAGTTTGAAGGTATCTAAACACAGAGTAAATCACATCCTCTGCTCATGAAAACTGACATTGCTCCATGGAAGCTAATGGAGCTACCACAGTTTGCACCAGCCAAGGATCAGGCCTTCTACGTTTCGGTGATTAGAAAAACCATGAGTGAGATCCTACAAGGGTTTGACAGGAGAGGACCAGGTGCGGAAACCTCTCGCCTTTGCAGGATTTCTTTGGTATTCATACACATTTGCAAGAATGTATTCCAGGCATCTTGTACTGTTATTAGTAACTTGTACTGTAGTTTGTTAGCAGTGTTGACTAAATGCGTAGCTAATATTCTGTTGCAACTTAGGAAAAAAAAAAAAGTGTTAATGATTACAGAAAACAGGAGTTTAGAACTTGTATGTACTTTTTTATATATTAAAGCACTTCAATTAAAAATACAAGGGAAAATGCCTGTATCCTTTATTGTCTGTCTAAACATCTGTGTAGAAATAGATGTAAGAGCTCTCTGGAAGTTTGCTTTGGTACTAACAAAAATATATGGTCAAAGTTGTTTGCAGGACTCTGGATGTTGAAGTTTATTCAGCAAGCAGAAGATGTCACTAACTTACTCCTATAGTCTAAGTAAAGTAACTCAAGCTTTCCTTGGGACTGAAGCTTAGGCTGGACAAATCCAAGTGTTTGTGGGAGTGCTGAGCCCTTGCTAAGTGATGATTCATACAGATGTGAAATGCTACAGCAGAGGTGGTGAGTGAGGAGGAGTTAATGAATGAATCTATCTCTGTATTAGAAGAGTTCCTTTATTTTTAATCACAAAGTACCCTTAGAAGTCCCTCGGACCTCCCTTGGGAATCTGCCAATGAAAAAGTGGAGGAAAATCTTCCACCTTCCAGGATTATTTCAGTAGTACCAGAAAACTTGTGTGTTTGGGTAATGGAAGAATGGCATTAGAAAAGTGCATGTGCAGACCCAGGTAGCCTGTGGTCCTTGCCACCCTTCGCAGAAATTGTTTTCCTCTGTGTCCCAGGTATGGAATGTGCATACCCAAACACTTCTGGATCACACCACTGTGGCATCCGAGCGCCTAAGCAGATATCTCCAAAGCAGCTTGTGATTTGGTGATCTCATCCCACTTCTTAGTAGCCAGATACCCATAATATGGAAACAACCCTTAGAACTGTCTCTTTCGTGGGCACTGTTAAACCAAAGGACAATGGCAGAGAATAGCAGTCCTGTGCTACAAACTTTTTTTTAATGTCAGATTTGCCATACAGCAGAGCAGCCTTCACCTCTGTGGCACAGACCACAGCCACTCCAGAGAACAAAAAAAGTGCTCAGACAGCATGCAATTAATCCAGCATCTATTAAACCAAGCATGGGTAATTTTGAAGGAATGTAATGGATTTCTGCTTTAAATTATTCTAAGCACTTTTTTCTTTTTTTTTTTCTTTTTTTTTTTTTAAGGGAGGGGTGTAACAGCTCAAAGTGGGAAAACAGAAGTCTGGGTTTCTAGCAGCTGTTATCTTTCCAATAGCTGCTCTGCTTCCCTGGGTTCTCATAATCCGGAGAGAAAGACCGAGTAAAGCTGAGCAAGGGAAGGATACTAAAGCATTGCTGGCTTTCCTGCTGCCCGTGGCCATGTGCAGGTGCCCCATGCAGGAGCAATTAACAACATGAGTGAGCTACCTGATTTCCTGTGCGTTTATGACAGCGTATTGCCTCAGTGCTAGAGAAGGGGGGAGTTTGTCCCTCTGACTATCGTGAATCCAGATGAGGGTTTTATCAGCAGTAGGCTTTGGAATGGCTTAATGAACTTTGAAATGTGATGCAAATAGAAAAACAAGATATATTGCACACCAAGTACAGTGACTAAGTGTAGTGATGGGAATGAAAAAAATTAAGAGAAACAGGTCATACACAGGTCCTTCGTTAGCAGTAAGGCCAGCATCCAAAATGGGATTGCTGCTGATTTTATTTCTGTAAGATCCATATACATGTAAAATTTTGTCCAGCACAACTATACTGATTAGTAGTGTGATTGCAAAGGTGGTAGTTCCAGTAAAAACCATAGCATAGTTAAAGCTGTGTAGTATGCAGGTGTAAATAAATGTTATGTTTTCCTGTGAGAGAAATATTACCCAGAGATCTACGTTGGACATAAGCTTTTAAACATATTTACAAATGCTTTGGAAAAGAGGACAAAAAGTGAGGTGAAAAGTTTACTGAGATTGAAAAATTGTTCTGGGTAGTCAAAACAAAAGTTGACTGTGAGGAGTTGCAGAAGTTTCTCACGATAATAAGTGCCTGGGTAATAAAATGACAGATGAAATGCTACTGTCAATAAATGCAAAGTAATGCTTCTAAGGGAAAAAAAGAGCCCTAATTATACATGCATAATGAGGGGCTCTAAATTAGCCATCACTGCACAGGAAAATGAGCTCGACGACATTGTTGCTAATTCTGAGGAAATGACAGGTCAAGGCTGAGCAGGTGTCAAAAAGGCAAGCAAAATGTTAGGAATTATTAGGAGGGGATAAAAAGAGGAGGAAACGGGAAGTGTTATTAGGCCCCTGCATAAACTGATGTTGTGTCTCTGCTGTGCTGGGTAGACACCGCTCGCAGCGCTGGCCTTTTCTGCAGCCCCTGCTCTGCCCCTGCGCCTCCACCTCACCCATCCCCACCACCCATCCAGAGCACGGGAGAGCTGGGAAAGGCACACGAAGGCATCACGTGCGCCACCTCCATGGGAGGAAAACCACTTTGACACTTTAGCTATGCCCCTTCTCGGTCAAGTTAGGCTCTGCCTGCTCAGTTTGCAGCATCACTAAAAGGTTATCCAACAGTGTGTAGGGGAAGCTTTAGGCCTTCCTCTGGCCCCCAAATAGCATGAAAGACTAAGGGCAAACTCGACCAGCCGCAGCTGTAACTGGGGGTGCAAGCCCAGCACCACAAATGCAAGCAACAAAACTCCCACACACTTCTGTGGATCTTATATCTCATCCCAGAGCACAGAAGTGTCTCGGGGAGCTGAGATGGTGATGCCCAAGATTGAAGGAAGCCTTTTGCCACAGTGAAAATTGATTGAATTTTTTTTTTTT